>JANJGN010002041.1:0-90967 GCA_026770705.1 Isurus oxyrinchus
GCCTGAGAGAGGGAGCGAGAGAGAGAGAGAACGAGACAGCCTGAGAGAGGGAGCGAGAGAGAGAGAACGAGACAGCCTGAGAGAGGGAGCGAGAGAGAGAGAACGAGACAGCCTGAGAGAGGGAGCGAGAGAGAGAGAACGAGACCGCCTGAGAGAGGGAGCGAGAGACAGAGAACGAGACAGCCTGAGAGAGGGAGCGAGAGAGAGACAGCGACACCGCCTGAGAGAGGGAGCGAGAGAGAGACAGCGACACCGCCTGAGAGAGGGAGCGAGAGAGAGACAGCGAGACAGCCTGAGAGAGGGAGCGAGAGAGAGACAGCGAGACAGCCTGAGAGAGGGAGAGAGATAGAGAGACAGCGAGACAGCCTGAGAGAGGGAGAGAGATAGAGAGAGCGAGACAGCTTGAGAGAGGGAGAGAGAGAGAGAGAGTGAGACAGCCTGAGAGAGGGAGAGAGAGAGAGCGAGAGAGCCTGAGAGAGGGAGAGAGAGAGAGAGCGAGAGAGCCTGAGAGAGGGAGAGAGAGAGAGAGCGAGAGAGCCTGAGAGAGGGAGAGAGAGAGAGCGAGAGAGCCTGAGAGAGGGAGAGCGAGAGAGCGAGAGAGCCAGAGAGAGAGCGAGAGAGCCAGAGAGAGAGAGAGCGAGAGAGCCAGAGAGAGAGCGAGAGAGCCTGAGAGAGGGAGAGAGAGAGAGCGAGGTAGCCTGAGAGAGGGAGAGAGAGAGAGCGAGAGAGCCAGAGAGAGAGCGAGAGAGCCTGAGAGAGGGAGAGAGAGAGAGCGAGGTAGCCTGAGAGAGGGAGAGAGAGAGAGCGAGAGAGCCTGAGAGAGGGGGAGAGAGAGAGAGCGAGACAGCCTGAGAGAGAGGGAGAGAGAGAGAGAGAGCGAGACAGCCTGAGAGAGAGGGAGAGAGAGAGAGAGAGACCGAGACAGCCGGAGAGAGGGAGAGAGAGAAAGAGAGAGAGCGAGACAGTCTGAGCGGGGCACAGAGGGGGAGCGAGAGCTAGACAGTCTGAGCGGGTGAGAGAGAGAGTGAGAGCGAGACAGTCTGGGTGGGAGAGAGAGCGAGACAGTCTGAACGAGGGAGAGAAAGTGCGAGACAGTCTGAGCGAGGGAGAGAGAGAGCGAGACAGTCTGAGCGAGGGAGAGAAAGAGCGAGACAGTGAGCGAGTGAGAGAGAGAGAGCGAGACAGTCTGAGCGAGGGAGAGAAAGAGAGAGAGCGAGACTGTCTGAGCGAGGGAAAGAACGAAAGTGAGACAGTCTGAGCGAGGGAGAAAGCGAGACAGTCTGAGCGAGGGAGAAAGCGAGACAGTCTGAGCGAGGGAGAGAGAGAGTGAGAGCGAGACAGTCTGAGCGAGGGAGAGAGAGAGAGAGCGAGAGAGAGACATTCTGAGTGAGGGAGAGAGAGAGTGAGAGCGAGATAGCCTGAGCAAGGGAGAGAAAGAGCGAGAGTGAGACAGTCTGAGCGAGGGAGAAAGCGAGACTGTCTGAGCGAGGGAGAGAGATAGAGCGAGAGCGAGACAGTCTGAGCGAGGGAGCGAGAGAGCTAGAGCGAGACAGTCTGAGCGAGGGAGAGAGAGAGACAGAGAGTGAGACTGCCTGAGAGAGGGAGAGAGAGAGCGAGACAGCCTGAGAGAGGGAGAGAGAGAGATGGGCAAGACAGCCTGAGGGAGAGAGAGAGAGAGCGAGACAGCGTGAGGGAGAGAGAGAGAGTGAGAGCGCGAGACAGCCTGAGAGAGAGTGAGAGAGCGAGACAGCCTGAGAGAGGGAAAGAGAGTGAGAGAGTGAGACAGCCTGAGAGAGAGAAAACGAGACAGCCTGAGAGAGGGAGAGAGATAGAGAGAGCGAGACAGCCTGAGAGAGAGAGCGAGACAGCCTGAGAGGGAGAGAGAGAGAGAGCGAGACAGCCTGAGAGAGGGAGAGAGAGAGAGAGCGAGACAGCCTGAGGGAGGGAGACAGCGAGACAGCCTGAGAGAGGGAGCGAGAGAGAGAGAGCGAGACAGCCTGAGAGAGGGAGCGAGAGAGAGAGAGCGAGACAGCCTGAGAGAGGGAGCGAGAGAGAGACAGCGACACCGCCTGAGAGAGGGAGCGAGAGAGAGACAGCGACACCGCCTGAGAGAGGGAGCGAGAGAGAGACAGCGAGACAGCCTGAGAGAGGGAGCGAGAGAGAGACAGCGAGACAGCCTGAGAGAGGGAGAGAGATAGAGAGAGCGAGACAGCTTGAGAGAGGGAGAGAGAGAGAGAGTGAGACAGCCTGAGAGAGGGAGAGAGAGAGAGCGAGAGAGCTTGAGAGAGGGAGAGAGAGAGAGAGCGAGAGAGCCTGAGAGAGGGAGAGAGAGAGAGAGCGAGAGAGCCTGAGAGAGGGAGAGAGAGAGAGCGAGAGAGTCTGAGAGAGGGAGAGCGAGAGAGCGAGAGAGCGAGGTAGCCTGAGAGAGGGAGAGAGAGAGAGCGAGAGAGCCAGAGAGAGAGCGAGAGAGCCAGAGAGAGAGAGAGCGAGAGAGCCAGAGAGAGAGCGAGAGAGCCTGAGAGAGGGAGAGAGAGAGAGAGAGAGCGAGACAGCCTGAGAGTGGGAGCGAGAGAGGGAGAGAGAGAGCGAGACAGCCTGAGAGAGGGAGCGAGAGAGAGAGAGAACGAGACAGCCTGAGAGAGGGAGCGAGAGAGAGAGAACGAGACAGCCTGAGAGAGGGAGCGAGAGAGAGAGAACGAGACAGCCTGAGAGAGGGAGCGAGAGAGAGAGAACGAGACCGCCTGAGAGAGGGAGCGAGAGACAGAGAACGAGACAGCCTGAGAGAGGGAGCGAGAGAGAGACAGCGACACCGCCTGAGAGAGGGAGCGAGAGAGAGACAGCGACACCGCCTGAGAGAGGGAGCGAGAGAGAGACAGCGACACCGCCTGAGAGAGGGAGCGAGAGAGAGACAGCGAGACAGCCTGAGAGAGGGAGCGAGAGAGAGACAGCGAGACAGCCTGAGAGAGGGAGAGAGATAGAGAGACAGCGAGACAGCCTGAGAGAGGGAGAGAGATAGAGAGAGCGAGACAGCTTGAGAGAGGGAGAGAGAGAGAGAGAGAGAGTGAGACAGCCTGAGAGAGGGAGAGAGAGAGAGCGAGAGAGCCTGAGAGAGGGAGAGAGAGAGAGAGCGAGAGAGCCTGAGAGAGGGAGAGAGAGAGAGAGCGAGAGAGCCTGAGAGAGGGAGAGAGAGAGAGCGAGAGAGCCTGAGAGAGGGAGAGCGAGAGAGCGAGATAGCCTGAGAGAGGGAGAGAGAGAGAGCGAGAGAGCCTGAGAGAGGGAGAGCGAGAGAGCGAGATAGCCTGAGAGAGGGAGAGAGAGAGAGCGAGAGAGCCAGAGAGAGAGCGAGAGAGCCAGAGAGAGAGAGAGCGAGAGAGCCAGAGAGAGAGCGAGAGAGCCTGAGAGAGGGAGAGAGAGAGAGCGAGGTAGCCTGAGAGAGGGAGAGAGAGAGAGCGAGAGAGCCAGAGAGAGAGCGAGAGAGCCTGAGAGAGGGAGAGAGAGAGAGCGAGGTAGCCTGAGAGAGGGAGAGAGAGAGAGCGAGAGAGCCTGAGAGAGGGGGGAGAGAGAGAGCGAGACAGCCTGAGAGAGAGGGAGAGAGAGAGAGAGAGCGAGACAGCCTGAGAGAGAGGGAGAGAGAGAGAGAGAGCGAGACAGCCTGAGAGAGAGGGAGAGAGAGAGAGAGAGACCGAGACAGCCGGAGAGAGGGAGAGAGAGAAAGAGAGAGAGCGAGACAGTCTGAGCGGGGCACAGAGGGGGAGCGAGAGCTAGACAGTCTGAGCGGGTGAGAGAGAGAGTGAGAGCGAGACAGTCTGGGTGGGAGAGAGAGCGAGACAGTCTGAACGAGGGAGAGAAAGTGCGAGACAGTCTGAGCGAGGGAGAGAGAGAGCGAGACAGTCTGAGCGAGGGAGAGAGAGAGCGAGACAGTGAGCGAGTGAGAGAGAGAGAGCGAGACAGTCTGAGCGAGGGAGAGAAAGAGAGAGAGCGAGACTGTCTGAGCGAGGGAAAGAACGAAAGTGAGACAGTCTGAGCGAGGGAGAAAGCGAGACAGTCTGAGCGAGGGAGAAAGCGAGACAGTCTGAGCGAGGGAGAGAGAGAGTGAGAGCGAGACAGTCTGAGCGAGGGAGAGAGAGAGAGAGCGAGAGAGAGACATTCTGAGTGAGGGAGAGAGAGAGTGAGAGCGAGATAGCCTGAGCAAGGGAGAGAAAGAGCGAGAGTGAGACAGTCTGAGCGAGGGAGAAAGCGAGACTGTCTGAGCGAGGGAGAGAGATAGAGCGAGAGCGAGACAGTCTGAGCGAGGGAGCGAGAGAGCTAGAGCGAGACAGTCTGAGCGAGGGAGAGAGAGAGCGAGAGCGAGACAGTCTGAGCAAGGGAGAGAGAGAGCTAGAGCGAGACAGTCTGAGCGAAGGAGAGAGAGAGACAGAGAGTGAGACTGCCTGAGAGAGGGAGAGAGAGAGCGAGACAGCCTGAGAGAGGGAGAGAGAGAGATGGGCAAGACAGCCTGAGGGAGAGAGAGAGAGAGCGAGACAGCGTGAGGGAGAGAGAGAGAGTGAGAGCGCGAGACAGCCTGAGAGAGAGTGAGAGAGCGAGACAGCCTGAGAGAGGGAAAGAGAGTGAGAGAGTGAGACAGCCTGAGAGAGAGAAAACGAGACAGCCTGAGAGAGGGAGAGAGATAGAGAGAGCGAGACAGCCTGAGAGAGAGAGCGAGACAGCCTGAGAGGGAGAGAGAGAGAGAGCGAGACAGCCTGAGAGAGGGAGAGAGAGAGAGAGCGAGACAGCCTGAGGGAGGGAGACAGCGAGACAGCCTGAGAGTGGGAGCGAGAGAGAGAGAGCGAGACAGCCTGAGAGAGGGAGCGAGAGAGAGAGAGCGAGACAGCCTGAGAGAGGGAGAGAGAGAGAGCGAGAGAGCCTGAGAGAGGGAGAGAGAGAGCGAGCGAGCCTGAGAGAGGGAGAGCGAGAGAGCCTGAGAGAGGGAGAGAGAGAGAGCCTGAGAGAGGGAGAGAGAGAGAGCTAGAGAGCCAGAGAGAGAGCGAGAGAGCCTGAGAGAGGGAGAGAGAGAGAGCGAGGTAGCCTGAGAGAGGGAGAAAGAGAGAGCGAGAGGGCCTGAGAGAGGGGGAGAGAGAGAGAGAGAGAGACAGCCTGGGAGAGGGAGAAAGATAGAGAGCGAGGCAGTCTGAGGGGGGGA
This sequence comes from Isurus oxyrinchus, assembly GCA_026770705.1. Taxonomy (NCBI): domain Eukaryota; kingdom Metazoa; phylum Chordata; class Chondrichthyes; order Lamniformes; family Lamnidae; genus Isurus; species Isurus oxyrinchus. The sequence continues at coordinate 5,180 of JANJGN010002041.1, forward strand.
GAGAGGGAGAGCGAGAGTGAGACAGCCTGTGCGAGGGAGAGAGAGAGACAGTCTGAGCGAGGGAGAGAGACAGCGAGAATGAGACAGTCTGAGCGAGGGAGAGAGAGAGCGAGAGTGAGACAGTCTGCGCGAGGGAGAGAGAGAGCGAGAGCGAGACAGTCTGAGCGAGGGAAAAAGAGAGCGAGAGCGAGACAGTCTGAGTGATGGAGAGAGAGGGTGAGAGCGAGATAGTCTGAGCGATGGAGAGCGAGTGCGAGAGCAAGACCGTCTGAGGGAGGGAGAGAGAGCACGAGCTCGAGACAGTCAAAGCGAGGGAGAGCGAGAGTGAGACAGTCTGAGCGAGGGAGAGAGAGAGACAGAGAGCGAAACAGCCTGAGTGAGAGAGAGAGAGCGAGACAGTCTGAGAGAGGAAGGGAGAGAGAGAGAGAGAGCGAGACAGCCTGAGAGATGGAGAGAGACAGAGAGAGAGCGAGACTGCCTGAGGGAGAGAGTGAGAGAGAGAGCGAGACAGCCAAAGGGAGAGAGACAGAGAGAGCGAGACAACCTGAGGGAGAGAGACAGAGAGAGCGAGACAACCTGAGAGAGGGAGAGAGAGAGAGAGCGAGACAGCCTGAGAGAGAGTGAGTGAGTGAGACAGCGTGAGAGAGCGAGACAGCCTGAGCGAGGGGGAGGGAGTGCGAGAGTGAGACAGCCTGAGAGAGGGAGAGAGAGAGAGCGAAACAGCCTGTGAGAGGGAGAGAGAGAGAGTGAGGCAGCCTGAGAGAGGGAGAGAGAGAGAGCGAGAGAGCCTGAGAGAGGGAGAGAGAGAGAGAGCGAGAGAGCCTGAGAGAGGGAGAGCGAGAGAGCGAGGTAGCCTGAGAGAGGGAGAGAGAGAGAGAGAGAGAGCCAGAGAGAGCCTGAGAGAGAGAGAGAGCGAGAGAGCCAGAGAGAGAGCGAGAGAGCCAGAGAGAGAGCGAGAGAGCCTGAGAGAGGGAGAGAGAGAGAGCGAGGTAGCCTGAGAGAGGGAGAGAGAGAGAGCGAGAGAGCCTGAGAGAGGGGGAGAGAGAGAGAGCGAGACAGCCTGAGAGAGAGGGAGAGAGAGAGAGAGAGACCGAGACAGCCTGAGAGAGGGAGAGAGAGAAAGAGAGAGAGCGAGACAGTCTGAGCGGGGCACAGAGGGGGAGCGAGAGCTAGACAGTCTGAGCGGGTGAGAGAGAGAGTGAGAGCGAGACAGTCTGGGTGGGAGAGAGAGCGAGACAGTCTGAACGAGGGAGAGAAAGTGCGAGACAGTCTGAGCGAGGGAGAGAGAGAGCGAGACAGTCTGAACGAGGGAGAGAAAGTGCGAGACAGTCTGAGCGAGGGAGAGAGAGAGCGAGACAGTCTGAGCGAGGGAGAGAAAGAGAGAGAGCGAGACTGTCTGAGCGAGGGAGAGAAAGAACGAAAGTGAGACAGTCTGAGCGAGGGAGAAAGCGAGACAGTCTGAGCGAGGGAGAAAGCGAGACAGTCTGAGCGAGGGAGAGAGAGAGTGAGAGCGAGACAGTCTGAACGAGGGAGAGAGAGAGAGAGAGAGCGAGAGAGAGACATTCTGAGTGAGGGAGAGAGAGAGTGAGAGCGAGATAGCCTGAGCAAGGGAGAGAAAGAGCGAGAGTGAGACAGTCTGAGCGAGGGAGAAAGCGAGACTGTCTGAGCGAGGGAGAGAGATAGAGCGAGAGCGAGACAGTCTGAGCGAGGGAGCGAGAGAGCTAGAGCGAGACAGTCTGAGCGAGGGAGAGAGAGAGCGAGAGCGAGACAGTCTGAGCAAGGGAGAGAGAGAGCTAGAGCGAGACAGTCTGAGCGAAGGAGAGAGAGAGACAGAGAGTGAGACTGCCTGAGAGAGGGAGAGAGAGAGCGAGACAGCCTGAGAGAGGGAGAGAGAGAGATGGGCAAGACAGCCTGAGGGAGAGAGAGAGAGAGCGAGACAGCGTGAGGGAGAGAGAGAGAGTGAGAGCGCGAGACAGCCTGAGAGAGAGTGAGAGAGAGAGACAGCCTGAGAGAGGGAAAGAGAGTGAGACAGTGAGACAGCCTGAGAGAGAGAGAGCGAGACAGCCTGAGAGAGGGAGAGAGATAGAGAGAGCGAGACAGCCTGAGAGAGAGAGCGAGACAGCCTGAGAGGGAGAGAGAGAGAGTGCGAGACAGCCTGAGAGAGGGAGAGAGAGAGAGAGCGAGACAGCCTGAGAGAGGGAGACAGCGAGACAGCCTGAGAGAGGGAGCGAGAGAGAGAGAGCGAGACAGCCTGAGAGAGGGAGCGAGAGAGAGAGAGCGAGACAGCCTGAGAGAGGGAGAGAGAGAGAGCGAGAGAGCCTGAGAGAGGGAGAGAGAGAGCGAGCGAGCCTGAGAGAGGGAGAGAGAGAGAGCGAGAGAGCCTGAGAGAGGGAGAGAGAGAGCGAGCGAGCCTGAGAGAGGGAGAGCGAGAGAGCCTGAGAGAGGGAGAGCGAGAGAGCCTGAGAGAGGGAGAGAGAGAGAGCTAGAGAGCCAGAGAGAGAGCGAGAGAGCCTGAGAGAGGGAGAGAGAGAGAGTCAGGTAGCCTGAGAGAGGGAGAAAGAGAGAGCGAGAGAGCCTGAGAGAGGGGGAGAGAGAGAGAGCGAGACAGCCTGAGAGAGAGGGAGAGAGAGAGAGAGAGAGACAGCCTGAGAGAGGGAGAGAGAGAAAGATAGAGAGCGAGGCAGTCTGAGGGGGGGAGAGAGGGAGAGCGAGAGTGAGACAGCCTGTGCGAGGGAGAGAGAGAGACAGTCTGAGCGAGGGAGAGAGACAGCGAGAATGAGACAGTCTGAGCGAGGGAGAGAGAGAGCGAGAGTGAGACAGTCTGAGCGAGGGAAAGAGAGAGCGAGAGCGAGACAGTCTGAGTGAGGGAGAGAGAGGGTGAGAGCGAGATAGTCTGAGCGATGGAGAGCGAGTGCGAGAGCAAGACCGTCTGAGGGAGGGAGAGAGAGAACGAGCTCGAGACAGTCAAAGCGAGGGAGAGCGAGAGTGAGACAGTCTGAGCGAGGGAGAGAGAGAGACAGAGAGCGAAACAGCCTGAGTGAGAGAGAGAGAGCGAGACAGCCTGAGAGAGGGAGGGAGAGAGAGAGAGAGAGCGAGACAGCCTGAGAGATGGAGAGAGACAGAGAGCGAGACTGCCTGAGGGAGAGAGTGAGAGAGAGAGCGAGACAGCCAAAGGGAGAGAGACAGAGAGAGCGAGACAGCCTGAGGGAGAGAGACAGAGAGAGCGAGACAACCTGAGAGAGGGAGAGAGAGAGAGAGCGAGACAGCCTGAGCGAGGGGGAGGGAGTGCGAGAGTGAGACAGCCTGAGAGAGGGAGAGAGAGAGAGCGAAACAGCCAGTGAGAGGGAGAGAGAGAGAGTGAGACAGGCTGAGAGAGGGAGAGAGAGAGAGCGAGAGAGCCTGAGAGAGGGAGAGAGAGAGAGCGAGAGAGCCTGAGAGAGGGAGAGTGAGAGAGCCTGAGAGAGGGAGAGAGAGAGAGCGAGAGAGCCTGAGAGAGGGAGAGAGAGAGAGCGAGGTATCCTGAGAGAGGGAGAGAGAGAGAGCGAGAGAGCCTGAGAGAGAGGGAGAGAGAGAGAGCGATACAGCCTGAGAGAGAGGGAGAGAGAGAGAGAGAGAGCGAGACAGCCTGAGAGAGAGGGAGAGAGAGAGAGAGAGAGCGAGACAGCCTGAGAGAGGGAGAGAGAGAAAGAGAGAGCGAGACAGTCTGGGCGGGGGAGAGAGGGAGAGCGAGAGCTAGACAGTCTGAGCGGGTGAGAGAGAGAGCGAGAGCGAGACAGTCTGGGGGAGAGAGAGAGCGAGACAGTCTGAACGAGGAAGAGAAAGTGCGAGACAGTCTGAGCGAGGGAGAGAGAGAGCGAGACAGTCTGAGCGAGGGAGAGAGAGAGCGAGACAGTCTGAGCGAGGGAGAGAGAGAGCGAGACAGTCTGAGCGAGGGAGAGAAAGAGAGAGAGCGAGACTGTCTGAGCGAGGGAGAGAAAGAACGAAAGTGAGACAGTCTGAGCGAGGGAGAAAGCAAGACAGTCTGAGCGAGGGAGAAAGCCAGACAGTCTGAGCGAGGGAGAAAGTGAGACAGTCTGAGCGAGGGAGAGAGAGAGTGAGAGCGAGACAGTCTGAGCGAGGGAGAGAGAGAGAGAGAGAGCGAGAGAGAGACATTCTGAGTGAGGGAGAGAGAGAGTGAGAGCGAGATAGCCTGAGCAAGGGAGAGAAAGAGCGAGAGTGAGACAGTCTGAGCAAGGGAGAAAGCGAGACTGTCTGAGCGAGGGAGAGAGTTAGAGCGAGAGCGAGACAGTCTGAGCGAGGGAGCGAGAGAGCTAGGGCGAGACAGCCTGAGCGAGGGAGAGAGAGAGCGAGAGTGAGACAGTCTGAGCGAGGGAGAGAGAGAGCTAGAGCGAGACAGTCTGAGCGAAGGAGAGAGAGAGACAGAGAGCGAGACTGCCTGAGAGAGGGAGAGAGAGAGCGAGACAGCCTGAGAGAGGGAGAGAGAGAGATGGGCAAGACAGCCTGAGGGAGAGAGAGAGAGAGCGAGACAGCGTGAGGGAGAGAGAGAGAGTGAGAGCGCGAGACAGCCTGAGAGAGAGTGAGAGAGCGAGACAGCCTGAGAGAGGGAAAGAGAGTGAGAGAGTGAGACAGCCTGAGATAGAGAGAGCGAGACAGCCTGAGAGAGAGAGCGAGACAGCCTGAGAGAGGGAGAGAGAGAGAGAGCGAGACAGCCTGAGAGAGGGAGAGAGAGAGAGAGCGAGACAGCCTGAGGGAGGGAGACAGCGAGACAGCCTGAGAGAGGGAGCGAGAGAGAGAGAGCGAGACAGCCTGAGAGAGGGAGCGAGAGAGAGAGAGTGAGACAGCCTGAGAGAGGGAGCGAGTGAGAGACAGCGACACCGCCTGAGAGAGGGAGCGAGAGAGAGGGAGCGAGACAGCCTGAGAGAGGGAGAGAGAGAGAGAGAGAGCGAGACAGCCTGAGAGTGGGAGCGAGAGAGAGAGAGAGAGAGAGAGAGCAAGACAGCCTGAGAGAGGGAGCGAGAGAGAGAGAACGAGACAGCCTGAGAGAGGGAGCGAGAGAGAGAGAACGAGACAGCCTGAGAGAGGGAGCGAGAGAGAGAGAACGAGACAGCCTGAGAGAGGGAGCGAGAGAGAGAGAACGAGACCGCCTGAGAGAGGGAGCGAGAGACAGAGAACGAGACAGCCTGAGAGAGGGAGCGAGAGAGAGACAGCGACACCGCCTGAGAGAGGGAGCGAGAGAGAGACAGTGAGACAGCCTGAGAGAGGGAGCGAGAGAGAGACAGCGACACCGCCTGAGAGAGGGAGCGAGAGAGAGACAGCGAGACAGCCTGAGAGAGGGAGAGAGATAGAGAGAGCGAGACAGCTTGAGAGAGGGAGAGAGAGAGAGAGAGCGAGACAGCCTGAGAGAGGGAGCGAGAGGGAAACAGCGACACCGCCTGAGAGAGGGAGCGAGAGAGAGACAGCGAGAAAGCCTGAGAGAGGGAGAGAGACAGCCTGAGAGAGGGCGAGAGAGAGTGAGACAACCTGTGCGAGGGAGAGAGAGAGACAGTCTGAGCGAGAGAGAGAGACAGCGAGAATGAGACAGTCTGAGCGAGGGAGACAGAGAGCAAGAGTGAGACAGTCTGAGCGAGGGAGAGAGAGAGTGAGAGGGAGACAGTCTGAGCGAGGTAAAGGGAGAGCGAGAGCGAGACAGTCTGAGCGAGGGAGAGAGAGGGTGAGAGCGAGATAGTCTGAGCGATGGAGAGCGAGTGCGAGAGCAAGACCGTCTGAGGGATGGAGAGAGAGAACGAACTCGAGACAGTCAAAGCGAGGGAGAGAGAGAGTGAGACAGTCTGAGCGAGGGAGAGCGAGAGTGAGACAGTCAGAGTGAGGGAGAGAGAGAGACAGAGAGCGAAACAGCCTGAGTGAGAGAGAGAGAGCGAGACAGCCTGAGAGATGGAGAGAGACAGAGAGAGAGCGAGACTGCCTGAGGGAGAGAGTGAGAGAGAGAGCGAGACAGCCAAAGGGAGAGAGACAGAGAGAGCGAGACAACCTGAGGGAGAGAGACAGAGAGAGCGAGACAACCTGAGAGAGGGAGAGAGAGAGAGAGTGAGACAGCCTGAGAGAGAGTGAGTGAGTGAGACAGCGTGAGAGAGCGAGACAGCCTGAGCGAGGGGGAGGGAGTGCGAGAGTGAGACAGCCTGAGAGAGGAAGAGAGAGAGAGCGAAACAGCCTGTGAGAGGGAGAGAGAGAGAGTGAGACAGCCTGAGAGAGGGAGAGAGAGAAAGAGAGAGAGCGAGACAGTCTGAGCGGGGCACAGAGGGGGAGCGAGAGCTAGACAGTCTGAGCGGGTGAGAGAGAGAGTGAGAGCGAGACAGTCTGGGTGGGAGAGAGAGCGAGACAGTCTGAACGAGGGAGAGAAAGTGCGAGACAGTCTGAGCGAGGGAGAGAGAGAGCGAGACAGTCTGAACGAGGGAGAGAAAGTGCGAGACAGTCTGAGCGAGGGAGAGAGAGAGCGAGACAGTCTGAGCGAGGGAGAGAAAGAGAGAGAGCGAGACTGTCTGAGCGAGGGAGAGAAAGAACGAAAGTGAGACAGTCTGAGCGAGGGAGAAAGCGAGACAGTCTGAGCGAGGGAGAAAGCGAGACAGTCTGAGCGAGGGAGAGAGAGAGTGAGAGCGAGACAGTCTGAACGAGGGAGAGAGAGAGAGAGAGAGCGAGAGAGAGACATTCTGAGTGAGGGAGAGAGAGAGTGAGAGCGAGATAGCCTGAGCAAGGGAGAGAAAGAGCGAGAGTGAGACAGTCTGAGCGAGGGAGAAAGCGAGACTGTCTGAGCGAGGGAGAGAGATAGAGCGAGAGCGAGACAGTCTGAGCGAGGGAGCGAGAGAGCTAGAGCGAGACAGTCTGAGCGAGGGAGAGAGAGAGCGAGAGCGAGACAGTCTGAGCAAGGGAGAGAGAGAGCTAGAGCGAGACAGTCTGAGCGAAGGAGAGAGAGAGACAGAGAGTGAGACTGCCTGAGAGAGGGAGAGAGAGAGCGAGACAGCCTGAGAGAGGGAGAGAGAGAGATGGGCAAGACAGCCTGAGGGAGAGAGAGAGAGAGCGAGACAGCGTGAGGGAGAGAGAGAGAGTGAGAGCGCGAGACAGCCTGAGAGAGAGTGAGAGAGAGAGACAGCCTGAGAGAGGGAAAGAGAGTGAGAGAGTGAGACAGCCTGAGACAGAGAGAGCGAGACAGCCTGAGAGAGGGAGAGAGATAGAGAGAGCGAGACAGCCTGAGAGAGAGAGCGAGACAGCCTGAGAGGGAGAGAGAGAGAGTGCGAGACAGCCTGAGAGAGGGAGAGAGAGAGAGAGCGAGACAGCCTGAGGGAGGGAGACAGCGAGACAGCCTGAGAGAGGGAGCGAGAGAGAGAGAGCGAGACAGCCTGAGAGAGGGAGCGAGAGAGAGAGAGCGAGACAGCCTGAGAGAGGGAGAGAGAGAGAGCGAGAGAGCCTGAGAGAGGGAGAGAGAGAGAGCGAGAGAGCCTGAGAGAGGGAGAGAGAGAGCGAGCGAGCCTGAGAGAGGGAGAGAGAGAGAGCGAGAGAGCCTGAGAGAGGGAGAGAGAGAGCGAGCGAGCCTGAGAGAGGGAGAGCGAGAGAGCCTGAGAGAGGGAGAGCGAGAGAGCCTGAGAGAGGGAGAGAGAGAGAGCTAGAGAGCCAGAGAGAGAGCGAGAGAGCCTGAGAGAGGGAGAGAGAGAGAGTCAGGTAGCCTGAGAGAGGGAGAAAGAGAGAGCGAGAGAGCCTGAGAGAGGGGGAGAGAGAGAGAGCGAGACAGCCTGAGAGAGAGGGAGAGAGAGAGAGAGAGAGACAGCCTGAGAGAGGGAGAGAGAGAAAGATAGAGAGCGAGGCAGTCTGAGGGGGGGAGAGAGGGAGAGCGAGAGTGAGACAGCCTGTGCGAGGGAGAGAGAGAGACAGTCTGAGCGAGGGAGAGAGACAGCGAGAATGAGACAGTCTGAGCGAGGGAGAGAGAGAGCGAGAGCGAGACAGTCTGAGTGAGGGAGAGAGAGAGGGTGAGAGCGAGATAGTCTGAGCGATGGAGAGCGAGTGCGAGAGCAAGACCGTCTGAGGGAGGGAGAGAGAGAACGAGCTCGAGACAGTCAAAGCGAGGGAGAGCGAGAGTGAGACAGTCTGAGCGAGGGAGAGAGAGAGACAGAGAGCGAAACAGCCTGAGTGAGAGAGAGAGAGCGAGACAGCCTGAGAGAGGGAGGGAGAGAGAGAGAGAGAGCGAGACAGCCTGAGAGATGGAGAGAGACAGAGAGCGAGACTGCCTGAGGGAGAGAGTGAGAGAGAGAGCGAGACAGCCAAAGGGAGAGAGACAGAGAGAGCGAGACAGCCTGAGGGAGAGAGACAGAGAGAGCGAGACAACCTGAGAGAGGGAGAGAGAGAGAGAGCGAGACAGCCTGAGCGAGGGGGAGGGAGTGCGAGAGTGAGACAGCCTGAGAGAGGGAGAGAGAGAGAGCGAAACAGCCAGTGAGAGGGAGAGAGAGAGAGTGAGACAGGCTGAGAGAGGGAGAGAGAGAGAGCGAGAGAGCCTGAGAGAGGGAGAGAGAGAGAGCGAGAGAGCCTGAGAGAGGGAGAGTGAGAGAGCCTGAGAGAGGGAGAGAGAGAGAGCGAGAGAGCCTGAGAGAGGGAGAGAGAGAGAGCGAGGTATCCTGAGAGAGGGAGAGAGAGAGAGCGAGAGAGCCTGAGAGAGAGGGAGAGAGAGAGAGCGATACAGCCTGAGAGAGAGGGAGAGAGAGAGAGAGAGAGCGAGACAGCCTGAGAGAGAGGGAGAGAGAGAGAGAGAGCGAGACAGCCTGAGAGAGGGAGAGAGAGAAAGAGAGAGCGAGACAGTCTGGGCGGGGGAGAGAGGGAGAGCGAGAGCTAGACAGTCTGAGCGGGTGAGAGAGAGAGCGAGAGCGAGACAGTCTGGGGGAGAGAGAGAGCGAGACAGTCTGAACGAGGAAGAGAAAGTGCGAGACAGTCTGAGCGAGGGAGAGAGAGAGCGAGACAGTCTGAGCGAGGGAGAGAGAGAGCGAGACAGTCTGAGCGAGGGAGAGAGAGAGCGAGACAGTCTGAGCGAGGGAGAGAAAGAGAGAGAGCGAGACTGTCTGAGCGAGGGAGAGAAAGAACGAAAGTGAGACAGTCTGAGCGAGGGAGAAAGCAAGACAGTCTGAGCGAGGGAGAAAGCCAGACAGTCTGAGCGAGGGAGAAAGTGAGACAGTCTGAGCGAGGGAGAGAGAGAGTGAGAGCGAGACAGTCTGAGCGAGGGAGAGAGAGAGAGAGAGAGCGAGAGAGAGACATTCTGAGTGAGGGAGAGAGAGAGTGAGAGCGAGATAGCCTGAGCAAGGGAGAGAAAGAGCGAGAGTGAGACAGTCTGAGCAAGGGAGAAAGCGAGACTGTCTGAGCGAGGGAGAGAGTTAGAGCGAGAGCGAGACAGTCTGAGCGAGGGAGCGAGAGAGCTAGGGCGAGACAGCCTGAGCGAGGGAGAGAGAGAGCGAGAGTGAGACAGTCTGAGCGAGGGAGAGAGAGAGCTAGAGCGAGACAGTCTGAGCGAAGGAGAGAGAGAGACAGAGAGCGAGACTGCCTGAAAGAGGGAGAGAGAGAGCGAGACAGCCTGAGAGAGGGAGAGAGAGAGATGGGCAAGACAGCCTGAGGGAGAGAGAGAGAGAGCGAGACAGCGTGAGGGAGAGAGAGAGAGTGAGAGCGCGAGACAGCCTGAGAGAGAGTGAGAGAGCGAGACAGCCTGAGAGAGGGAAAGAGAGTGAGAGAGTGAGACAGCCTGAGATAGAGAGAGCGAGACAGCCTGAGAGAGAGAGCGAGACAGCCTGAGAGAGGGAGAGAGAGAGAGAGCGAGACAGCCTGAGAGAGGGAGAGAGAGAGAGAGCGAGACAGCCTGAGGGAGGGAGACAGCGAGACAGCCTGAGAGAGGGAGCGAGAGAGAGAGAGCGAGACAGCCTGAGAGAGGGAGCGAGAGAGAGAGAGTGAGACAGCCTGAGAGAGGGAGCGAGTGAGAGACAGCGACACCGCCTGAGAGAGGGAGCGAGAGAGAGGGAGCGAGACAGCCTGAGAGAGGGAGAGAGAGAGAGAGAGAGCGAGACAGCCTGAGAGTGGGAGCGAGAGAGAGAGAGAGAGAGAGAGAGCAAGACAGCCTGAGAGAGGGAGCGAGAGAGAGAGAACGAGACAGCCTGAGAGAGGGAGCGAGAGAGAGAGAACGAGACAGCCTGAGAGAGGGAGCGAGAGAGAGAGAACGAGACAGCCTGAGAGAGGGAGCGAGAGAGAGAGAACGAGACCGCCTGAGAGAGGGAGCGAGAGACAGAGAACGAGACAGCCTGAGAGAGGGAGCGAGAGAGAGACAGCGACACCGCCTGAGAGAGGGAGCGAGAGAGAGACAGTGAGACAGCCTGAGAGAGGGAGCGAGAGAGAGACAGCGACACCGCCTGAGAGAGGGAGCGAGAGAGAGACAGCGAGACAGCCTGAGAGAGGGAGAGAGATAGAGAGAGCGAGACAGCTTGAGAGAGGGAGAGAGAGAGAGAGAGCGAGACAGCCTGAGAGAGGGAGCGAGAGGGAAACAGCGACACCGCCTGAGAGAGGGAGCGAGAGAGAGACAGCGAGAAAGCCTGAGAGAGGGAGAGAGACAGCCTGAGAGAGGGCGAGAGAGAGTGAGACAACCTGTGCGAGGGAGAGAGAGAGACAGTCTGAGCGAGAGAGAGAGACAGCGAGAATGAGACAGTCTGAGCGAGGGAGACAGAGAGCAAGAGTGAGACAGTCTGAGCGAGGGAGAGAGAGAGTGAGAGGGAGACAGTCTGAGCGAGGTAAAGGGAGAGCGAGAGCGAGACAGTCTGAGCGAGGGAGAGAGAGGGTGAGAGCGAGATAGTCTGAGCGATGGAGAGCGAGTGCGAGAGCAAGACCGTCTGAGGGATGGAGAGAGAGAACGAGCTCGAGACAGTCAAAGCGAGGGAGAGAGAGAGTGAGACAGTCTGAGCGAGGGAGAGCGAGAGTGAGACAGTCAGAGTGAGGGAGAGAGAGAGACAGAGAGCGAAACAGCCTGAGTGAGAGAGAGAGAGCGAGACAGCCTGAGAGATGGAGAGAGACAGAGAGAGAGCGAGACTGCCTGAGGGAGAGAGTGAGAGAGAGAGCGAGACAGCCAAAGGGAGAGAGACAGAGAGAGCGAGACAACCTGAGGGAGAGAGACAGAGAGAGCGAGACAACCTGAGAGAGGGAGAGAGAGAGAGAGCGAGACAGCCTGAGAGAGAGTGAGTGAGTGAGACAGCGTGAGAGAGCGAGACAGCCTGAGCGAGGGGGAGGGAGTGCGAGAGTGAGACAGCCTGAGAGAGGAAGAGAGAGAGAGCGAAACAGCCTGTGAGAGGGAGAGAGAGAGAGTGAGACAGCCTGAGAGAGGGAGAGAGAGAGAGCGAGAGAGCCTGAGAGAGGGAGAGAGAGAGAGAGCGAGAGAGCCTGAGAGAGGGAGAGCGAGAGAGCGAGGTAGCCTGAGAGAGGGAGAGAGAGAGAGCCAGAGAGAGCCTGAGAGAGAGAGAGAGAGAGAGAGAGAGAGCGAGAGAGCCAGAGAGAGAGCGAGAGAGCCTGAGAGAGGGAGAGAGAGAGAGCGAGGTAACCTGAGAGAGGGAGAGAGAGAGAGCGAGAGAGCCAGAGAGAGAGCGAGAGAGCCTGAGAGAGGGAGAGAGAGAGAGCGAGGTAGCCTGAGAGAGGGAGAGAGAGAGAGCGAGAGAGCCTGAGAGAGGGGGAGAGAGAGAGAGCGAGACAGCCTGAGAGAGAGGGAGAGAGAGAGAGAGAGACCGAGACAGCCTGAGAGAGGGAGAGAGAGAAAGAGAGAGAGCGAGACAGTCTGAGCGGGGCAGAGAGGGGGAGCGAGAGCTAGACAGTCTGAGCGGGTGAGAGAGAGAGTGAGAGCGAGACAGTCTGGGTGGGAGAGAGAGCGAGACAGTCTGAACGAGGGAGAGAAAGTGCGAGACAGTCTGAGCGAGGGAGAGAGAGAGCGAGACAGTCTGAGCGAGGGAGAGAAAGAGAGAGCGAGACTGTCTGAGCGAGGGAGAGAAAGAACGAAAGTGAGACAGTCTGAGCGAGGGAGAAAGCGAGACAGTCTGAGCGAGGGAGAAAGCGAGACAGTCTGAGCGAGGGAGAGAGAGAGTGAGAGCGAGACAGTCTGAGCGAGGGAGAGAGAGAGAGAGAGAGCGAGAGAGAGACATTCTGAGTGAGGGAGAGAGAGAGTGAGAGCGAGATAGCCTGAGCAAGGGAGAGAAAGAGCGAGAGTGAGACAGTCTGAGCGAGGGAGAAAGCGAGACAGTCTGAGCGAGGGAGAAAGCGAGACAGTCTGAGCGAGGGAGAGAGAGAGTCAGAGCGAGACAGTCTGAACGAGGGAGAGAGAGAGAGAGAGAGCGAGAGAGAGACATTCTGAGTGAGGGAGAGAGAGAGTGAGAGCAAGGGAGAGAAAGAGCGAGAGTGAGACAGTCTGAGCGAGGGAGAAAGCGAGACTGTCTGAGCGAGGGAGAGAGATAGAGCGAGAGCGAGACAGTCTGAGCGAGGGAGCGAGAGAGCGAGAGCGAGACAGTCTGAGCGAGGGAGAGAGAGAGCTAGAGCGAGTCAGTCTGAGCAAAGGAGAGAGAGAGACAGTGAGTGAGACTGCCTGAGAGAGGGAGAGAGAGAGCGAGACAGCCTGAGAGAGGGAGAGAGAGAGATGGGCAAGACAGCCTGAGGGAGAGAGAGAGAGAGCGAGACAGCGTGAGGGAGAGAGAGAGAGTGAGAGCGCGAGACAGCCTGAGAGAGAGTGAGAGAGCGAGACAGCCTGAGAGAGGGAAAGAGAGTGAGAGAGTGAGACAGCCTGAGAGAGAGAGAGCGAGACAGCCTGAGAGAGGGAGAGAGATAGAGAGAGCGAGACAGCCTGAGAGAGAGAGCGAGACAGCCTGAGAGGGAGAGAGAGAGAGAGCGAGACAGCCTGAGGGAGGGAGACAGCGAGACAGCCTGAGAGAGGGAGCGAGAGAGAGAGAGCGAGACAGCCTGAGAGAGAGAGCGAGAGAGAGAGAGCGAGACAGCCTGAGAGAGGGAGAGAGAGAGAGCGAGAGAGCCTGAGAGAGGAAGAGAGAGAGAGCGAGAGAGCCTGAGAGAGGGAGAGAGAGAGCGAGCGAGCCTGAGAGAGGGATTGCGAGAGAGCCTGAGAGAGGGAGAGCGAGAGAGCCTGAGAGAGGGAGAGAGAGAGAGCTAGAGAGCCAGAGAGAGAGCGAGAGAGCCTGAGAGAGGGAGAGAGAGAGAGCGAGGTAGCCTGAGAGAGGGAGAAAGAGAGAGCGAGAGAGCCTGAGAGAGGGGGAGAGAGAGAGAGCGAGACAGCCTGAGAGAGAGGGAGAGAGAGAGAGAGAGAGACAGCCTGAGAGAGGGAGAGAGAGAAAGATAGAGAGCGAGGCAGTCTGAGGGGGGGAGAGAGGGAGAGCGAGAGTGAGACAGCCTGTGCGAGGGAGAGAGAGAGACAGTCTGAGCGAGGGAGAGAGACAGCGAGAATGAGACAGTCTGAGCGAGGGAGAGAGAGAGCGAGAGTGAGACAGTCTGCGCAAGGGAGAGAGAGAGCGAAAGCGAGACAGTCTGAGCGAGGGAAAGAGAGAGCGAGAGCGAGACAGTCTGAGTGAGGGAGAGAGAGAACGAGCTCGAGACAGTCAAAGCGAGGGAGAGCGAGAGTGAGACAGTCTGAGCGAGGGAGAGAGAGAGACAGAGAGCGAAACAGCCTGAGTGAGAGAGAGAGAGCGAGACAGCCTGAGAGAGGGAGGGAGAGAGAGAGAGAGAGCGAGACAGCCTGAGAGATGGAGAGAGACAGAGAGCGAGACTGCCTGAGGGAGAGAGTGAGAGAGAGAGCGAGACAGCCAAAGGGAGAGAGACAGAGAGAGCGAGACAGCCTGAGGGAGAGAGACAGAGAGAGCGAGACAACCTGAGAGAGGGAGAGAGAGAGAGAGCGAGACAGCCTGAGCGAGGGGGAGGGAGTGCGAGAGTGAGACAGCCTGAGAGAGGGAGAGAGAGAGAGCGAAACAGCCAGTGAGAGGGAGAGAGAGAGAGTGAGACAGGCTGAGAGAGGGAGAGAGAGAGAGCGAGAGAGCCTGAGAGAGGGAGAGAGAGAGAGCGAGAGAGCCTGAGAGAGGGAGAGTGAGAGCCTGAGAGAGGGAGAGAGAGAGAGCGAGAGAGCCTGAGAGAGGGAGAGAGAGAGAGCGAGGTATCCTGAGAGAGGGAGAGAGAGAGAGCGAGAGAGCCTGAGAGAGAGGGAGAGAGAGAGAGCGATACAGCCTGAGAGAGAGGGAGAGAGAGAGAGAGAGCGAGACAGCCTGAGAGAGGGAGAGAGAGAAAGAGAGAGCGAGACAGTCTGGGCGGGGGAGAGAGGGAGAGCGAGAGCTAGACAGTCTGAGCGGGTGAGAGAGAGAGCGAGAGCGAGACAGTCTGGGGGAGAGAGAGAGCGAGACAGTCTGAACGAGGAAGAGAAAGTGCGAGACAGTCTGAGCGAGGGAGAGAGAGAGCAAGACAGTCTGAGCGAGGGAGAGAGAGAGCGAGACAGTCTGAGCGAGGGAGAGAAAGAGAGAGAGCGAGACTGTCTGAGCGAGGGAGAGAAAGAACGAAAGTGAGACAGTCTGAGCGAGGGAGAAAGCAAGACAGTCTGAGCGAGGGAGAAAGCCAGACAGTCTGAGCGAGGGAGAAAGTGAGACAGTCTGAGCGAGGGAGAGAGAGAGTGAGAGCGAGACAGTCTGAGCGAGGGAGAGAGAGAGAGAGAGAGCGAGAGAGAGACATTCTGAGTGAGGGAGAGAGAGAGTGAGAGCGAGATAGCCTGAGCAAGGGAGAGAAAGAGCGAGAGTGAGACAGTCTGAGCGAGGGAGAAAGCGAGACTGTCTGAGCGAGGGAGAGAGTTAGAGCGAGAGCGAGACAGTCTGAGCGAGGGAGCGAGAGAGCTAGGGCGAGACAGCCTGAGCGAGGGAGAGAGAGAGCGAGAGTGAGACAGTCTGAGCGAGGGAGAGAGAGAGCTAGAGCGAGACAGTCTGAGCGAAGGAGAGAGAGAGACAGAGAGCGAGACTGCCTGAGAGAGGGAGAGAGAGAGCGAGACAGCCTGAGAGAGGGAGAGAGAGAGATGGGCAAGACAGCCTGAGGGAGAGAGAGAGAGAGCGAGACAGCGTGACGGAGAGAGAGAGAGTGAGAGCGCGAGACAGCCTGAGAGAGAGTGAGAGAGCGAGACAGCCTGAGAGAGGGAAAGAGAGTGAGAGAGTGAGACAGCCTGAGATAGAGAGAGCGAGACAGCCTGAGAGAGAGAGCGAGACAGCCTGAGAGAGGGAGAGAGAGAGAGAGTGAGACAGCCTGAGAGAGGGAGAGAGAGAGAGAGCGAGACAGCCTGAGGGAGGGAGACAGCGAGACAGCCTGAGAGAGGGAGCGAGAGAGAGAGAGCGAGACAGCCTGAGAGAGGGAGCGAGAGAGAGAGAGTGAGACAGCCTGAGAGAGGGAGCGAGTGAGAGACAGCGACACCGCCTGAGAGAGGGAGCGAGAGAGAGGGAGCGAGACAGCCTGAGAGAGGGAGAGAGAGAGAGAGAGAGCGAGACAGCCTGAGAGTGGGAGCGAGAGAGAGAGAGAGCGAGACAGCCTGAGAGAGGGAGCGAGAGAGAGAGAACGAGACAGCCTGAGAGAGGGAGCAAGCGAGAGAGAACAAGACAGCCTGAGAGAGGGAGCGAGAGAGAGAGAACGAGACAGCCTGAGAGAGGGAGCGAGAGACAGAGAACGAGACAGCCTGAGAGAGGGAGCGAGAGAGAGACAGTGACACCGCCTGAGAGAGGGAGCGAGAGAGAGACAGCGACACCGCCTGAGAGAGGGAGCGAGAGAGAGACAGCGAGACAGCCTGAGAGAGGGAGCGAGAGAGAGACAGCGAGACAGCCTGAGAGAGGGAGAGAGATAGAGAGAGCGAGACAGCCTGAGAGAGGGAGAGAGAGAGAGAGCGAGACAGCCTGAGAGAGGGAGCGAGAGGGAAACAGCGACACCGCCTGAGAGAGGGAGCGAGAGAGAGACAGCGACACCGCCTGAGAGAGGGAGCGAGAGAGAGACAGCGAGACAGCCTGAGAGAGGGAGCGAGAGAGAGACAGCGTGACAGCCTGAGAGAGGGAGAGAGATAGAGAGAGCGAGACAGCCTGAGAGAGGGAGAGAGCGAGACAGCCTGAGAGAGGGAGCAAGAGGGAAACAGCGACACCGCCTGAGAGAGGGAGCGAGCGAGAGACAGCGAGAAAGCCTGAGAGAAGGAGCGAGAGAGAGAGAGCGAGACAGCCTGAGAGAGGGCGCGAGAGAGAGACAGTGAGACAGCCTGAGAGAGGGAGCGAGAGGGAGACAGCGACACCGCCTGAGAGAGGGAGCGAGAAGAAGGAGCAAGACAGCCTGAGAGAGAGGGAGAGAGAGAGAGAGCGAGACAGCCTGAGAGTGGGAGCGAGAGAGAGAGAGAGAGCGAGACAGCCTGAGAGAGGGAGCGAGAGAGAGAGAACGAGACAGCCTGAGAGAGGGAGCGAGAGAGAGAGAACGAGACAGCCTGAGAGAGGGAACGAGAGACAGAGAACGAGACAGCCTGAGAGAGGGAGCGAGAGAGAGACAGTGACACCGCCTGAGAGAGGGAGCGAGAGAGAGACTGCGACACCGCCTGAGAGAGGGAGCGAGAGAGAGACAGCGAGACAGCCTGAGAGAGGGAGCGAGAGAGAGACAGCGAGACAGCCTGAGAGAGGGAGAGAGATAGAGAGAGCGAGACAACCTGAGAGAGGGAGAGAGAGAGAGAGCGAGACAGCCTGAGAGAGGGAGCGAGAGGGAAACAGCGACACCGCCTGAGAGAGGGAGCGAGAGAGAGACAGCGAGAAAGCCTGAGAGAGGGAGAGAGACAGCCTGAGAGAGAGAGCGAGACAGCCTGAGAGAGAGAGCGAGACAGCCTGAGGGAGGCAGAGAGAGAGAGAGCGAGACAGCCTGAGAGAGGGAGAGAGAGAGAGAGCGAGACAGCCTGAGAGAGAGAGTGAGACAGCCTGAGAGAGGCAGAGAGAGAGAGAGCGAGACAGCCTGTGAGAGGCAGAGAGAGAGAGAGCGAGACAGCCTGAGAGAGGGAGAGAGAGAGAGAGCGAGACAGCCTGAGAGTGGGAGCGAGAGAGAGAGAGAGAGCGAGACAGCCTGAGAGAGGGAGCGAGAGAGAGAGAACGAGACAGCCTGAGAGAGGGAGCGAGAGAGAGAGAACGAGACAGCCTGAGAGAGGGAGCGAGAGAGAGAGAACGAGACAGCCTGAGAGAGGGAGCGAGAGATAGAGAACGAGACAGCCTGAGAGAGGGAGCGAGAGACAGAGAACGAGACAGCCTGAGAGAGGGAGCGAGAGAGAGACAGCGACACCGCCTGAGAGAGGGAGCGAGAGAGAGACAGCGAGACAGCCTGAGAGAGGGAGAGAGATAGAGAGAGCGAGACAGCCTGAGAGAGGGAGAGAGAGAGAGAGCGAGACAGCCTGAGAGAGGGAGCGAGAGGGAAACAGCGACACCGCCTGAGAGAGGGAGCGAGAGAGAGAGAGCGAGACAGCCTGAGAGAGGGCGCGAGAGAGAGACAGTGAGACAGCCTGAGAGAGGGAGCGAGTGAGAGACAGCGACACCGCCTGAGCGAGGGAGCGAGAAGAAGGAGCAAGACAGCCTGAGAGAGGGAGAGAGAGAGAGAGAGAGCGAGACAGCCTGAGAGTGGGAGCGAGAGAGAGAGAGAGAGCGAGACAGCCTGAGAGAGGGAGCGAGAGAGAGAGAACGAGACAGCCTGAGAGAGGGAGCGAGAGAGAGAGAACGAGACAGCCTGAGAGAGGGAGCGAGAGACAGAGAACGAGACAGCCTGAGAGAGGGAGCGAGAGAGAGACAGTGACACCGCCTGAGAGAGGGAGCGAGAGAGAGAGAACGAGACAGCCTGAGAGAGGGCACAAGCGAGGGGCAGCGAGACAGCCTGAGAGATGGAGAGAGAGAGAGCGAGACAGCCTGAGTGAGGGAGAGAGAGAGAGAGAGCGAGACAACCTGAGAGAGGGAGAGAGAGAGAGAGCGAGACAGCCTGAGAGAGGGAGCGAGAGGGAAACAGCGACACCGCCTGAGAGAGGGAGCGAGACAGAGACATCGAGAAAGCCTGAGAGAGGGAGAGAGACAGCCTGAGAGAGAGAGCGAGACAGCCTGAGAGAGAGCGCGAGACAGCCTGAGAGAGGCAGAGAGAGAGAGAGCGAGACAGCCTGAGAGAGGGAGAGAGAGAGAGAGCGAGACAGCCTGAGAGAGAGAGTGAGACAGCCTGAGAGAGGCAGAGAGAGAGAGAGCGAGACAGCCTGAGAGAGGCAGAGAGAGAGAGAGCGAGACAGCCTGAGAGAGGGAGAGAGAGAGAGAGCGAGACAGCCTGACAGAGGGAGCAAGAGAGAGAGAACGAGACAGCCTGAGAGAGGGCACAAGCGAGGGGCAGCGAGACAGCCTGAGAGAGGGAGAGAGAGAGAGAGAGAGAGCGAGACAGCCTGAGTGAGGGAGAGAGAGAGAGAGAGCGAGACAACCTGAGAGAGGGAGAGAGAGAGAGAGCGAGACAGCCTGAGAGAGGGAGCGAGAGGGAAACAGCGACACCGCCTGAGAGTGGGAGCGAGAGAGAGATAGCGAGAAAGCCTGAGAGAGGGAGAGAGACAGCCTGAGAGAGAGAGCGAGACAGCCTGAGAGAAGCAGAGAGAGAGCGAGACAGCCTGAGAGAGGGAGAGAGAGAGAGAGCGAGACAGCCTGAGAGAGAGAGAGAGACAGCCTGAGAGAGGCAGAGAGAGAGAGAGCGAGACAGCCTGAGAGAGGCAGAGAGAGAGAGAGAGCGAGACAGCCTGAGAGAGGGAGAGAGAGAGAGAGCGAGACAGCCTGAGAGAGGGAGCGAGAGAGAGAGAGAGAGCAAGACAGCCTGAGAGAGGGAGCGAGAGAGAGAGAACGAGACAGCCTGAGAGAGGGCACGAGCGAGGGGCAGCGAGACAGCCTGAGAGAGGGAGAGAGAGAGAGAGAGAGCGAGACAGCCTGAGTGAGGGAGAGAGAGAGAGAGAGCGAGACAGCCTGAGAGAGGGAGTGAGAGAGAGCGAGACAGCCTGAGAGAGGGAGCGAGAGAGAGAGAGCGAGACAGCCTGAGAGAGGGAGCGAGAGAGAGAGAACGAGACAGCCTGAGAGAGGGAGCGAGAGAGAGAGAACGAGACAGCCTGAGAGAGGGAGCGAGAGAGAGAGAACGAGACAGCCTGAGAGAGGGAGCGAGAGAGAGAGAACGAGACAGCCTGAGAGAGGGAGAGCGAGACAGCCTGAGAGAGGGAGAGAGATAGAGAGAGCGAGACAGCCTGAGAGAGAGAGCGAGACAGCCTGAGAGGGAGAGAGAGAGAGAGCGAGACAGCCTGAGGGAGGGAGACAGCGAGACAGCCTGAGAGAGGGAGCGAGAGAGAGAGAGCGAGACAGCCTGAGAGAGAGAGCGAGAGAGAGAGAGCGAGACAGCCTGAGAGAGGGAGAGAGAGAGAGCGAGAGAGCCTGAGAGAGGAAGAGAGAGAGAGCGAGAGAGCCTGAGAGAGGGAGAGAGAGAGCGAGCGAGCCTGAGAGAGGGATTGCGAGAGAGCCTGAGAGAGGGAGAGCGAGAGAGCCTGAGAGAGGGAGAGAGAGAGAGCTAGAGAGCCAGAGAGAGAGCGAGAGAGCCTGAGAGAGGGAGAGAGAGAGAGCGAGGTAGCCTGAGAGAGGGAGAAAGAGAGAGCGAGAGAGCCTGAGAGAGGGGGAGAGAGAGAGAGCGAGACAGCCTGAGAGAGAGGGAGAGAGAGAGAGAGAGAGACAGCCTGAGAGAGGGAGAGAGAGAAAGATAGAGAGCGAGGCAGTCTGAGGGGGGGAGAGAGGGAGAGCGAGAGTGAGACAGCCTGTGCGAGGGAGAGAGAGAGACAGTCTGAGCGAGGGAGAGAGACAGCGAGAATGAGACAGTCTGAGCGAGGGAGAGAGAGAGCGAGAGTGAGACAGTCTGCGCAAGGGAGAGAGAGAGCGAAAGCGAGACAGTCTGAGCGAGGGAAAGAGAGAGCGAGAGCGAGACAGTCTGAGTGAGGGAGAGAGAGGGTGAGAGCGAGATAGTCTGAGCGATGGAGAGCGAGTGCGAGAGCAAGACCGTCTGAGGGAGGGAGAGAGAGAACGAGCTCGAGACAGTCAAAGCGAGGGAGAGCGAGAGTGAGACAGTCTGAGCGAGGGAGAGAGAGAGACAGAGAGCGAAACAGCCTGAGTGAGAGAGAGAGAGCGAGACAGCCTGAGAGAGGGAGGGAGAGAGAGAGAGAGAGCGAGACAGCCTGAGAGATGGAGAGAGACAGAGAGCGAGACTGCCTGAGGGAGAGAGTGAGAGAGAGAGCGAGACAGCCAAAGGGAGAGAGACAGAGAGAGCAAGACAGCCTGAGGGAGAGAGACAGAGAGAGCGAGACAACCTGAGAGAGGGAGAGAGAGAGAGAGCGAGACAGCCTGAGCGAGGGGGAGGGAGTGCGAGAGTGAGACAGCCTGAGAGAGGGAGAGAGAGAGAGCGAAACAGCCAGTGAGAGGGAGAGAGAGAGAGTGAGACAGGCTGAGAGAGGGAGAGAGAGAGAGCGAGAGAGCCTGAGAGAGGGAGAGAGAGAGAGCGAGAGAGCCTGAGAGAGGGAGAGTGAGAGAGCCTGAGAGAGGGAGAGAGAGAGAGCGAGAGAGCCTGAGAGAGGGAGAGAGAGAGAGCGAGGTATCCTGAGAGAGGGAGAGAGAGAGAGCGAGAGAGCCTGAGAGAGAGGGAGAGAGAGAGAGCGATACAGCCTGAGAGAGAGGGAGAGAGAGAGAGAGAGCGAGACAGCCTGAGAGAGGGAGAGAGAGAAAGAGAGAGCGAGACAGTCTGGGCGGGGGAGAGAGGGAGAGCGAGAGCTAGACAGTCTGAGCGGGTGAGAGAGAGAGCGAGAGCGAGACAGTCTGGGGGAGAGAGAGAGCGAGACAGTCTGAACGAGGAAGAGAAAGTGCGAGACAGTCTGAGCGAGGGAGAGAGAGAGCGAGACAGTCTGAGCGAGGGAGAGAGAGAGCGAGACAGTCTGAGCGAGGGAGAGAAAGAGAGAGAGCGAGACTGTCTGAGCGAGGGAGAGAAAGAACGAAAGTGAGACAGTCTGAGCGAGGGAGAAAGCAAGACAGTCTGAGCGAGGGAGAAAGCCAGACAGTCTGAGCGAGGGAGAAAGTGAGACAGTCTGAGCGAGGGAGAGAGAGAGTGAGAGCGAGACAGTCTGAGCGAGGGAGAGAGAGAGAGAGAGAGCGAGAGAGAGACATTCTGAGTGAGGGAGAGAGAGAGTGAGAGCGAGATAGCCTGAGCAAGGGAGAGAAAGAGCGAGAGTGAGACAGTCTGAGCGAGGGAGAAAGCGAGACTGTCTGAGCGAGGGAGAGAGTTAGAGCGAGAGCGAGACAGTCTGAGCGAGGGAGCGAGAGAGCTAGGGCGAGACAGCCTGAGCGAGGGAGAGAGAGAGCGAGAGTGAGACAGTCTGAGCGAGGGAGAGAGAGAGCTAGAGCGAGACAGTCTGAGCGAAGGAGAGAGAGAGACAGAGAGCGAGACTGCCTGAGAGAGGGAGAGAGAGAGCGAGACAGCCTGAGAGAGGGAGAGAGAGAGATGGGCAAGACAGCCTGAGGGGGAGAGAGAGAGAGCGAGACAGCGTGAGGGAGAGAGAGAGAGTGAGAGCGCGAGACAGCCTGAGAGAGAGTGAGAGAGCGAGACAGCCTGAGAGAGGGAAAGAGAGTGAGAGAGTGAGACAGCCTGAGATAGAGAGAGCGAGACAGCCTGAGAGAGAGAGCGAGACAGCCTGAGAGAGGGAGAGAGAGAGAGAGTGAGACAGCCTGAGAGAGGGAGAGAGAGAGAGAGCGAGACAGCCTGAGGGAGGGAGACAGCGAGACAGCCTGAGAGAGGGAGCGAGAGAGAGAGAGCAAGACAGCCTGAGAGAGGGAGCGAGAGAGAGAGAGCGAGACAGCCTGAGAGAGGGAGCGAGAGAGAGAGAGTGAGACAGCCTGAGAGAGGGAGCGAGTGAGAGACAGCGACACCGCCTGAGAGAGGGAGCGAGAGAGAGGGAGCGAGACAGCCTGAGAGAGGGAGAGAGAGAGAGAGAGAGAGCGAGACAGCCTGAGAGTGGGAGCGAGAGAGAGAGAGAGCGAGACAGCCTGAGAGAGGGAGCGAGAGAGAGAGAACGAGACAGCCTGAGAGAGGGAGCGAGAGAGAGAGAACGAGACAGCCTGAGAGAGGGAGCAAGCGAGAGAGAACAAGACAGCCTGAGAGAGGGAGCGAGAGAGAGAGAACGAGACAGCCTGAGAGAGGGAGCGAGAGACAGAGAACGAGACAGCCTGAGAGAGGGAGCGAGAGAGAGACAGTGACACCGCCTGAGAGAGGGAGCGAGAGAGAGACAGCGAGACAGCCTGAGAGAGGGAGAGAGATAGAGAGAGCGAGACAGCCTGAGAGAGGGAGAGAGAGAGAGAGCGAGACAGCCTGAGAGAGGGAGCGAGAGGGAAACAGCGACACCGCCTGAGAGAGGGAGCGAGAGAGAGACAGCGACACCGCCTGAGAGAGGGAGCGAGAGAGAGACAGCGAGACAGCCTGAGAGAGGGAGCGAGAGAGAGACAGCGAGATAGCCTGAGAGAGGGAGAGAGATAGAGAGAGCGAGACAGCCTGAGAGAGGGAGAGAGCGAGACAGCCTGAGAGAGGGAGCAAGAGGGAAACAGCGACACCGCCTGAGAGAGGGAGCGAGCGAGAGACAGCGAGACAGCCTGAGAGAGGGCGCGAGAGAGAGACAGTGAGACAGCCTGAGAGAGGGAGCGAGAGGGAGACAGCGACACCGCCTGAGAGAGGGAGCGAGAAGAAGGAGCAAGACAGACTGAGAGAGAGGGAGAGAGAGAGAGAGCGAGACAGCCTGAGAGTGGGAGCGAGAGAGAGAGAGAGAGCGAGACAGCCTGAGAGAGGGAGCGAGAGAGAGAGAACGAGACAGCCTGAGAGAGGGAGCGAGAGAGAGAGAACGAGACAGCCTGAGAGAGGGAACGAGAGACAGAGAACGAGACAGCCTGAGAGAGGGAGCGAGAGAGAGACAGTGACACCGCCTGAGAGAGGGAGCGAGAGAGAGACTGCGACACCGCCTGAGAGAGGGAGCGAGAGAGAGACAGCGAGACAGCCTGAGAGAGGGAGCGAGAGAGAGACAGCGAGACAGCCTGAGAGAGGGAGAGAGATAGAGAGAGCGAGACAACCTGAGAGAGGGAGAGAGAGAGAGAGCGAGACAGCCTGAGAGAGGGAGCGAGAGGGAAACAGCGACACCGCCTGAGAGAGGGAGCGAGAGAGAGACAGCGAGAAAGCCTGAGAGAGGGAGAGAGACAGCCTGAGAGAGAGAGCGAGACAGCCTGAGAGAGAGAGCGAGACAGCCTGAGGGAGGCAGAGAGAGAGACAGCGAGACAGCCTGAGAGAGGGAGAGAGAGAGAGAGCGAGACAGACTGAGAGAGAGAGTGAGACAGCCTGAGAGAGGCAGAGAGAGAGAGAGCGAGACAGCCTGTGAGAGGCAGAGAGAGAGAGAGCGAGACAGCCTGAGAGAGGGAGAGAGAGAGAGAGCGAGACAGCCTGAGAGTGGGAGCGAGAGAGAGAGAGAGAGCGAGACAGCCTGAGAGAGGGAGCGAGAGAGAGAGAACGAGACAGCCTGAGAGAGGGAGCGAGAGAGAGAGAACGAGACAGCCTGAGAGAGGGAGCGAGAGAGAGAGAACGAGACAGCCTGAGAGAGGGAGCGAGAGATAGAGAACGAGACAGCCTGAGAGAGGGAGCGAGAGACAGAGAACGAGACAGCCTGAGAGAGGGAGCGAGAGAGAGACAACGAGACAGCCTGAGAGAGGGAGCGAGAGAGAGACAGCGACACCGCCTGAGAGAGGGAGCGAGAGAGAGACAGCGAGACAGCCTGAGAGAGGGAGAGAGATAGAGAGAGCGAGACAGCCTGAGAGAGGGAGAGAGAGAGAGAGCGAGACAGCCTGAGAGAGGGAGCGAGAGGGAAACAGCGACACCGCCTGAGAGAGGGAGCGAGAGAGAGAGAGCGAGACAGCCTGAGAGAGGGCGCGAGAGAGAGACAGTGAGACAGCCTGAGAGAGGGAGCGAGTGAGAGACAGCGACACCGCCTGACCGAGGGAGCGAGAAGAAGGAGCAAGACAGCCTGAGAGAGGGAGAGAGAGAGAGAGAGAGCGAGACAGCCTGAGAGTGGGAGCGAGGGAGAGAGAGAGAGCGAGACAGCCTGAGAGAGGGAGCGAGAGAGAGAGAACGAGACAGCCTGAGAGAGGGAGCGAGAGAGAGAGAACGAGACAGCCTGAGAGAGGGAGCGAGAGAGAGAGAACGAGACAGCCTGAGAGAGGGAGCAAGAGACAGAGAACGAGACAGCCTGAGAGAGGGAGCGAGAGAGAGACAGTGACACCGCCTGAGAGAGGGAGCGAGAGAGAGAGAACGAGACAGCCTGAGAGAGGGCACAAGCGAGGGGCAGCGAGACAGCCTGAGAGAGGGAGAGAGAGAGAGAGAGAGCGAGACAGCCTGAGTGAGGGAGAGAGAGAGAGAGAGCGAGACAACCTGAGAGAGGGGGAGAGAGAGAGAGCGAGACAGCCTGAGAGAGGGAGCGAGAGGGAAACAGCGACACCGCCTGAGAGAGGGAGCGAGAGAGAGACATCGAGAAAGCCTGAGAGAGGGAGAGAGACAGCCTGAGAGAGAGAGCGAGACAGCCTGAGAGAGAGCGCGAGACAGCCTGAGAGAGGCAGAGAGAGAGAGAGCGAGACAGCCTGAGAGAGGGAGAGAGAGAGAGAGCGAGACAGCCTGAGAGAGAGAGTGAGACAGCCTGAGAGAGGCAGAGAGAGAGAGAGCGAGACAGCCTGAGAGAGGCAGAGAGAGAGAGAGCGAGACAGCCTGAGAGAGGCAGAGAGAGAGAGAGCGAGACAGCCTGAGAGAGGCAGAGAGAGAGAGAGCGAGACAGCCTGAGAGAGGGAGAGAGAGAGAGAGCGAGACAGCCTGACAGAGGGAGCAAGAGAGAGAGAACGAGACAGCCTGAGAGAGGGCACAAGCGAGGGGCAGCGAGACAGCCTGAGAGAGGGAGAGAGAGAGAGAGAGAGCGAGACAGCCTGAGGGAGGGCGCGAGAGAGAGATAGCGACACCGCCTGAGAGAGGTAGCGAGAGAGAGACAGCGACACCGCCTGAGAGAGGGAGCGAGAGAAAGATAGCGAAACAGCCTGAGAGAGGGAGCGAGAGAGAGACAGCAAGTCAGCCTGAGAGAGGGAGCAAGAGAGAGAGAGCGAGACAGCCTGACAGAGCGAGAGAGAGGGCGAGACAGCCTGCCAGAGCGAGAGAGAGAGAGAGAGAGCGAGACAGCCTGAGACAGGCAGAGAGAGAGAGAGAGCGAGACAGCCTGACGGAGAGAGACTGAAAGAGCGAGACGGCCTGAGAGAGGGAGCGAGAGAGAGACTGCGACACCGCCTGAGAGAGGGAGCGAGAGAGAGACAGCGAGACAGCCTGAGAGAGGGAGCGAGAGAGAGACAGCGAGACAGCCTGAGAGAGGGAGAGAGATAGAGAGAGCGAGACAACCTGAGAGAGGGAGAGAGAGAGAGAGCGAGACAGCCTGAGAGAGGGAGCGAGAGGGAAACAGCGACACCGCCTGAGAGAGGGAGCGAGAGAGAGACAGCGAGAAAGCCTGAGAGAGGGAGAGAGACAGCCTGAGAGAGAGAGCGAGACAGCCTGAGAGAGAGAGCGAGACAGCCTGAGGGAGGCAGAGAGAGAGACAGCGAGACAGCCTGAGAGAGGGAGAGAGAGAGAGAGCGAGACAGCCTGAGAGAGAGAGTGAGACAGCCTGAGAGAGGCAGAGAGAGAGAGAGCGAGACAGCCTGTGAGAGGCAGAGAGAGAGAGAGCGAGACAGCCTGAGAGAGGGAGAGAGAGAGAGAGCGAGACAGCCTGAGAGTGGGAGCGAGAGAGAGAGAGAGCGAGACAGCCTGAGAGAGGGAGCGAGAGAGAGAGAACGAGACAGCCTGAGAGAGGGAGCGAGAGAGAGAGAACGAGACAGCCTGAGAGAGGGAGCGAGAGAGAGAGAACGAGACAGCCTGAGAGAGGGAGCGAGAGATAGAGAACGAGACAGCCTGAGAGAGGGAGCGAGAGACAGAGAACGAGACAGCCTGAGAGAGGGAGCGAGAGAGAGACAACGAGACAGCCTGAGAGAGGGAGCGAGAGAGAGACAGCGACACCGCCTGAGAGAGGGAGCGAGAGAGAGACAGCGAGACAGCCTGAGAGAGGGAGAGAGATAGAGAGAGCGAGACAGCCTGAGAGAGGGAGAGAGAGAGAGAGCGAGACAGCCTGAGAGAGGGAGCGAGAGGGAAACAGCGACACCGCCTGAGAGAGGGAGCGAGAGAGAGAGAGCGAGACAGCCTGAGAGAGGGCGCGAGAGAGAGACAGTGAGACAGCCTGAGAGAGGGAGCGAGTGAGAGACAGCGACACCGCCTGAGCGAGGGAGCGAGAAGAAGGAGCAAGACAGCCTGAGAGAGGGAGAGAGAGAGAGAGAGCGAGACAGCCTGAGAGTGGGAGCGAGGGAGAGAGAGAGAGCGAGACAGCCTGAGAGAGGGAGCGAGAGAGAGAGAACGAGACAGCCTGAGAGAGGGAGCGAGAGAGAGAGAACGAGACAGCCTGAGAGAGGGAGCGAGAGAGAGAGAACGAGACAGCCTGAGAGAGGGAGCAAGAGACAGAGAACGAGACAGCCTGAGAGAGGGAGCGAGAGAGAGACAGTGACACCGCCTGAGAGAGGGAGCGAGAGAGAGAGAACGAGACAGCCTGAGAGAGGGCACAAGCGAGGGGCAGCGAGACAGCCTGAGAGAGGGAGAGAGAGAGAGAGAGAGCGAGACAGCCTGAGTGAGGGAGAGAGAGAGAGAGAGCGAGACAACCTGAGAGAGGGGGAGAGAGAGAGAGCGAGACAGCCTGAGAGAGGGAGCGAGAGGGAAACAGCGACACCGCCTGAGAGAGGGAGCGAGAGAGAGACATCGAGAAAGCCTGAGAGAGGGAGAGAGACAGCCTGAGAGAGAGAGCGAGACAGCCTGAGAGAGAGCGCGAGACAGCCTGAGAGAGGCAGAGAGAGAGAGAGCGAGACAGCCTGAGAGAGGGAGAGAGAGAGAGAGCGAGACAGCCTGAGAGAGAGAGTGAGACAGCCTGAGAGAGGCAGAGAGAGAGAGAGCGAGACAGCCTGAGAGAGGCAGAGAGAGAGAGAGCGAGACAGCCTGAGAGAGGGAGAGAGAGAGAGAGCGAGACAGCCTGACAGAGGGAGCAAGAGAGAGAGAACGAGACAGCCTGAGAGAGGGCACAAGCGAGGGGCAGCGAGACAGCCTGAGAGAGGGAGAGAGAGAGAGAGAGAGCGAGACAGCCTGAGTGAGGGAGAGAGAGAGAGAGAGCGAGACAACCTGAGAGAGGGAGAGAGAGAGAGAGCGAGACAGCCTGAGAGAGGGAGCGAGAGGGAAACAGCAACACCGCCTGAGAGTGGGAGCGAGAGAGAGATAGCGAGAAAGCCTGAGAGAGGGAGAGAGACAGCCTGAGAGAGAGAGCGAGACAGCCTGAGAGAGAGAGCGAGACAGCCTGAGAGAAGCAGAGAGAGAGCGAGACAGCCTGAGAGAGGGAGAGAGAGAGAGAGCGAGACAGCCTGAGAGAGAGAGAGAGACAGCCTGAGAGAGGCAGAGAGAGAGAGAGCGAGACAGCCTGAGAGAGGCAGAGAGAGAGAGAGCGAGACAGCCTGAGAGAGGGAGAGAGAGAGAGAGCAAGACAGCCTGAGAGAGGGAGAGAGAGAGAGAGCGAGACAGCCTGAGAGAGGGAGCGAGAGAGAGAGAGAGAGCAAGACAGCCTGAGAGAGGGAGCGAGAGAGGGAGAACGAGACAGCCTGAGAGAGGGCACGAGCGAGGGGCAGCGAGACAGCCTGAGAGAGGGAGAGAGAGAGAGAGAGAGCGAGACAGCCTGAGTGAGGGAGAGAGAGAGAGAGAGCGAGACAGCCTGAGAGCGGGAGTGAGAGAGAGCGAGACAGCCTGAGAGAGGGAGCGAGAGAGAGAGAGCGAGACAGCCTGAGAGAGGGAGCGAGAGAGAGAGAACGAGACAGCCTGAGAGAGGGAGCGAGAGAGAGAGAACGAGACAGCCTGAGAGAGGGAGCGAGAGAGAGAGAACGAGACAGCCTGAGAGAGGGAGCGAGAGAGAGAGAACGAGACAGCCTGACAGAGGGAGTGAGATAGAGACAGCGACACCACCTGAGAGAGGGAGAGAGAGAGCAAGACATCCTGAGAGAGGCAGAGGGAGAGAGAGACCGAGACAGCCTGAGAGCGAGACAGCTTGAGAGAGGGAGAGAGAATGAGAGCGAGACAGCCTGAGAGAGGGAGAGAGAGAGAGAGAGCGAGACATCCTGAGAGAGGGAGGGAGAGAGAGAGAGCGAGACAGCCTGAGAGGGACCGAGGGACAGAGAGCGAGACAGCCTGAGAGAGGGAGCGAGAGAGAGAGCAAGACAGCCTGAGCGAGGGGGAGGGAGTGCGAGATTGAGACAGCCTGAGAGAGGGAGAGAGAGAGAGCGAAACAGCCAGTGAGGGGGAGAGAGAGAGAGTGAGACAGCCTGAGAGAGGGAGAGAGCGAGAGTGAGAGAGCCTGAGAGAGGGAGAGAGAGAGAGTGAGAGAGCCTGAGAGAGGGAGAGAGAGCGAGAGAGCCTGAGAGAGGGAGAGCGAGAGAGCCTGAGAGAGGGAGAGAGAGAGAGCGAGAGAGCCTGAGAGAGGGAGAGAGAGAGAGCGAGGTAGCCTGAGAGAGGGAGAGAGAGAGAGCGAGGTAGCCTGAGAGAGGGAGAGAGAGAGAGAGAGCGACTCAGCCTGAGAGAGGGAGTGAGAGAGAGAGAGCGAGACAGCCTGAGAGAGGGAGCGAGAGAGAGAGAGCGACACAGCCTGAGAGAGGGAATGAGAGAGAGATCAAGACAGCCTGAGAGAGGGAATGAGAGAGAGATCGAGACAGCCTGAGACAGGGAGCGAGAGAGAGAGCGAGACAGCCTGAGGGAGGGCGCGAGAGAGAGATAGCGACACCGCCTGAGAGAGGTAGCGAGAGAGAGACAGCGACACCGCCTGAGAGAGGGAGCGAGAGAAAGATAGCGAAACAGCCTGAGAGAGGGAGCGAGAGAGAGACAGCAAGTCAGCCTGAGAGAGGGAGCAAGAGAGAGAGAGCGAGACAGCCTGACAGAGCGAGAGAGAGGGCGAGACAGCCTGCCAGAGCGAGAGAGAGAGAGAGAGAGCGAGACAGCCTGAGACAGGCAGAGAGAGAGAGAGAGCGAGACAGCCTGACGGAGAGAGACTGAAAGAGCGAGACGGCCTGAGAGAGGGAGAGAGAGAGAGAGCCCTAGACAGCCTGAGAGTGAGTGATAGAGCGAAACAGCCTGAGAGAGGGAGAGAGAGTGAGAGGGCGAGGCACCCTGAGAGAGTGAGAGAGAGAGGAGCGAGACAGCCTGAGAGAGGGAGAGAGAGAGAGCGAGACAGCCTGAGAGAGGGAGAGAGAGAGAGAGAGCGACTCAGCCTGAGAGAGGGAGAGAGAGAGAGAGAGCGACTCAGCCTGAGAGAGGGAGTGAGAGAGAGAGCGACTCAGCCTGAGAGAGGGAGCGAGAGAGAGAGAGCGAGACAGCCTGAGAGAGGGAGCGAGAGAGAGAGAGCAAGACAGCCTGAGAGAGGGAGCGAGAGAGAGAGAGCGAGACAGCCTGAGAGAGGGAGAGAGAGAGAGAGAGCGAGACAGCCTGAGAGAGGGAATGAGAGAGAGATCGAGACAGCCTGAGACAGGGAGCGAGAGAGAGAGCGAGACAGCCTGAGAGAGGGCGCGAGAGAGAGATAGCGACACCGCCTGAGAGAGGGAGCGAGAGAGAGACAGCGACACCGCCTGAGAGAGGGAGCAAGAGAAAGACAGCGAGACAGTCTGAGAGAGGGAGCCAGAGAGAGACAGCGAGTCAGCCTGAGAGAGGGAGCGAGAGAGAGAGAGCGAGACAGCCTGACAGAGCGAGAGAGAGGGCGAGACAGCCTGACAGAGCGAGAGAGAGAGAGAGAGCGAGACAGCCTGAGACAGGCAGAGAGAGAGAGAGAGCGAGACAGCCTGAGAGAGGGAGCGAGAGAGAGACAGCGAGACAGCCTGAGAGAGGGCGTGAGAGGGAGGCAGCGAGACAGCCTGAGAGAGGGAGCGAGAGAAAGACAGCGAGACAGTCTGAGACAGGGAGCGAGAGAGAGACAGTGTGAGAGAGCGAGCGAGAGAGAGACAGCCTGAGAGAGGGTGCGAGAGAGAGAGAGCGAGACAGCCTGACAGAGCGAGAGAGAGACCAAGACAGCCTGAAAGAGAGAGAGAGAGAGAGAGAGCGAGACAGCCTGAGAGAGGGAGGGAGGGAGTGAGAGAGCAAGACAGCGAGAGAGAGAGAGAGAGCAAGACAGCCTGAGAGAGGGAGCGAGAGAGAGAGAGAGCGAGACAGCCTGACAGAGCGAGAGAGAGAGCAAGACAGCCTGAAAGAGAGAGAGAGAGAGAGAGAGAGAGAGCGAGACAGCCTGAGAGAGGGAGGGAGGGAGTGAGAGAGCAAGACAGCGAGAGAGAGAGAGAGAGCAAGACAGCCTGAGAGAGGGAGCGAGAGAGAGAGAGAGCGAGACAGCCTGAGAGAGGGAGCGAGAGAGAGAGAGAGCGAGACAGCCTGAGAGAGGGAGCGAGAGAGAGAGCGAGACAGCCTGAGAGAGGGAGCGAGAGAGAGGCAGCGAGACAGCCTGAGAGAGGGAGCGAGAGAGAGGCAGCGAGACAGCCTGAGAGAGGGAGCGAGAGAGAGGAAGCGAGACAGCCTGAGAGAGGGAGCGAGAGAGAGGAAGCGAGACAGCCTGAGAGAGGGAGCGAGAGAGCGAGACAGCCTGAGAGAGGGAGTGAGAGAGAGAGAGCGAGACAGCCTGAGAGAGGGAGTGAGAGAGAGAGAGCGAGACAGCCTGAGATAGGGCGTGAGAGAGGAAGCGAGACAGCCTGAGAGGGGGAGAGAGAGAGAGCGAGACAGCCTGAGAGAGGAAGTGAGAGAGAAAGAGCAAGACAGCCTGAGAGTGGGAGAGAGAGAGAGAGAGAGAGAGTGAGACCGCCCGAGAGAGGAAGAGAGAGAGCAAGACATCCTGAGAGAGGGAGAGAGAGAGAGAGAGAGCGAGACAGCCTGTGAGAGGGGAAGAGAGAGTGAGATAGAGGGACACAGCCTGAGAGAGGGAGAGAGAGAGCGAAACAGCCTGAGAGAGGGAGAGAGACAGATGGGCAAGACAGCCTGAGGGAGAGAGAGAGAGAGCGAGACAGCGTGAGGGAGAGAGAGAGTGAGAGCGCGAGACAGCCTGAGAGAGAGTGAGAGAGCGAGACAGCCTGAGAGAGGGAAAGAGAGTGAGAGAGTGAGACAGCCTGAGAGAGAGAGAGCGAGACAGCCTGAGAGTGGGAGAGAGATAGAGAGAGCGAGACAGCCTGAGAGAGGGAGAGAGAGGGAGAGCGAGACAGCCTGAGAGAGGGAGAGAGAGAGAGAGAGCGAGACAGCCTGAGAGAGGGAGAGAGAGAGAGAGCGAGACAGCCTGAGAGAGGGAGACAGCGAGACAGCCTGAGAGAGGGAGCGAGAGAGAGAGAGCGAGATAGCCTGAGAGAGGGCGCGAGAGAGAGACAGTGAGACAGCCTGAGAGAGGGAGCAAGTGAGAGACAGCGACACCGCCTGAGAGAGGGAGCGAGAGATAGACAGCGAGACAGACTGAGAGAGGGAGAGAGGTAGAGAGAGCGAGACAGCCTGAGAGAAGGAGAGAGAGAGAGAGCGAGACAGCCTGAAAGAGGGAGCGAGAGAGAGAGAACGAGACAGCCTGAGACAGGGAGCGAGAGAGAGACAGCGAGACAGCCTGAGAGAGCGCACGAGCGAGAGGCAGCGAGACAGCCTGAGAGAGGGAGAGAGAGAGAGAGAGCGAGACAGCCTGAGTGAGGGAGAGAGAGAGAGAGCGAGACAGCCTGAGAGAGGGAGCGAGAGAGAGAGAGAGAGCGAGACAGCCTGAGAGAGGGAGCGAGAGAGA
This sequence comes from Isurus oxyrinchus, assembly GCA_026770705.1. Classification (NCBI taxonomy): domain Eukaryota; kingdom Metazoa; phylum Chordata; class Chondrichthyes; order Lamniformes; family Lamnidae; genus Isurus; species Isurus oxyrinchus. The sequence goes on from JANJGN010002041.1 coordinate 37,230, forward strand.
GAGAACGAGACAGCCTGAGACAGGGAGTGAGAGAGAGACAGTGAGACAGCCTGAGACAGGGAGCGAGAGAGAGACAGCGAGACAGCCTGAGAGAGCGCACGAGCGAGAGGCAGCGAGACAGCCTGAGAGAGGGAGCGAGAGAGAGAGAGCGAGACAGCCTGAGAGAGGGAGCGAGAGAGAGAGAGCGAGACAGCCTGAGAGAGGGAGCGAGAGAGAGAGAACGAGACAGCCTGAGAGAGGGAGCGAGAGAGAGAGAACGAGACAGCCTGAGAGAGGGAGCGAGAGAGAGAGAACGAGACAGCCTGAGAGAGGGAGCGAGACAGAGACAGTGACACCGCCTGAGAGAGGGAGCGAGAGAGAGACAGCGACACCGCCTGAGAGAGGGAGCGAGAGAGAGACAGCGAGACAGCCTGAGAGAGGGAGAGAGATAGAGAGAGCGAGACGGCCTGAGAGAGGGAGAGAGAGAGAGAGCGAAACGGCCTGAGAGAGGGAGTGAGAGGGAAACAGCGACACCGCCTGAGAGCGGGAGCGAGAGAGAGACAGCGAGACAGCCTGAGAGAGGGAGAGAGGGAGTGAGAGAGCAAGACAGCGAGAGAGAGAGAGAGAGCAAGACAGCCTGAGAGAGGGAGCGAGAGAGAGAGAGAGCGAGACAGCCTGAGAGAGGGAGCGAGAGAGAGAGAGAGCGAGACAGCCTGAGAGAGGGAGCGAGAGAGAGAGCGAGACAGCCTGAGAGAGGGAGCGAGAGAGAGGCAGCGAGACAGCCTGAGAGAGGGAGCGAGAGAGAGGCAGCGAGACAGCCTGAGAGAGGGAGCGAGAGAGAGGAAGCGAGACAGCCTGAGAGAGGGAGCGAGAGAGAGGAAGCGAGACAGCCTGAGAGAGGGAGCGAGAGAGCGAGACAGCCTGAGAGAGGGAGTGAGAGAGAGAGAGCGAGACAGCCTGAGAGAGGGAGTGAGAGAGAGAGAGCGAGACAGCCTGAGATAGGGCGTGAGAGAGGAAGCGAGACAGCCTGAGAGGGGGAGAGAGAGAGAGCGAGACAGCCTGAGAGAGGAAGTGAGAGAGAAAGAGCAAGACAGCCTGAGAGTGGGAGAGAGAGAGAGAGAGAGAGAGTGAGACCGCCCGAGAGAGGAAGAGAGAGAGCAAGACATCCTGAGAGAGGGAGAGAGAGAGAGAGAGAGCGAGACAGCCTGTGAGAGGGGAAGAGAGAGTGAGATAGAGGGACACAGCCTGAGAGAGGGAGAGAGAGAGCGAAACAGCCTGAGAGAGGGAGAGAGACAGATGGGCAAGACAGCCTGAGGGAGAGAGAGAGAGAGCGAGACAGCGTGAGGGAGAGAGAGAGTGAGAGCGCGAGACAGCCTGAGAGAGAGTGAGAGAGCGAGACAGCCTGAGAGAGGGAAAGAGAGTGAGAGAGTGAGACAGCCTGAGAGAGAGAGAGCGAGACAGCCTGAGAGTGGGAGAGAGATAGAGAGAGCGAGACAGCCTGAGAGAGGGAGAGAGAGGGAGAGCGAGACAGCCTGAGAGAGGGAGAGAGAGAGAGAGCGAGACAGCCTGAGAGAGGGAGAGAGAGAGAGAGCGAGACAGCCTGAGAGAGGGAGACAGCGAGACAGCCTGAGAGAGGGAGCGAGAGAGAGAGAGCGAGATAGCCTGAGAGAGGGCGCGAGAGAGAGACAGTGAGACAGCCTGAGAGAGGGAGCAAGTGAGAGACAGCGACACCGCCTGAGAGAGGGAGCGAGAGATAGACAGCGAGACAGACTGAGAGAGGGAGAGAGGTAGAGAGAGCGAGACAGCCTGAGAGAAGGAGAGAGAGAGAGAGCGAGACAGCCTGAAAGAGGGAGCGAGAGAGAGAGAACGAGACAGCCTGAGACAGGGAGCGAGAGAGAGACAGCGAGACAGCCTGAGAGAGCGCACGAGCGAGAGGCAGCGAGACAGCCTGAGAGAGGGAGAGAGAGAGAGAGAGCGAGACAGCCTGAGTGAGGGAGAGAGAGAGAGAGCGAGACAGCCTGAGAGAGGGAGCGAGAGAGAGAGAGAGAGCGAGACAGCCTGAGAGAGGGAGCGAGAGAGAGAGAACGAGACAGCCTGAGACAGGGAGTGAGAGAGAGACAGTGAGACAGCCTGAGACAGGGAGCGAGAGAGAGACAGCGAGACAGCCTGAGAGAGCGCACGAGCGAGAGGCAGCGAGACAGCCTGAGAGAGGGAGCGAGAGAGAGACAGCGAGACAGCCTGAGAGAGCGCACGAGCGAGAGGCAGCGAGACAGCCTGAGAGAGGGAGCGAGAGAGAGAGAGCGAGACAGCCTGAGAGAGGGAGCGAGAGAGAGAGAGCGAGACAGCCTGAGAGAGGGAGCGAGAGAGAGAGAACGAGACAGCCTGAGAGAGGGAGCGAGAGAGAGAGAACGAGACAGCCTGAGAGAGGGAGCGAGAGAGAGAGAACGAGACAGCCTGAGAGAGGGAGCGAGACAGAGACAGTGACACCGCCTGAGAGAGGGAGCGAGAGAGAGACAGCGACACCGCCTGAGAGAGGGAGCGAGAGAGAGACAGCGAGACAGCCTGAGAGAGGGAGAGAGATAGAGAGAGCGAGACGGCCTGAGAGAGGGAGAGAGAGAGAGAGCGAAACGGCCTGAGAGAGGGAGTGAGAGGGAAACAGCGACACCGCCTGAGAGCGGGAGCGAGAGAGAGACAGCGAGACAGCCTGAGAGAGGGAGAGAGATAGAGAGCGAGACAGCCTGAGAGAGGGAGCGAGAGAGAGAGAATGAGACAGCCTGAGACAGGGAGCGAGAGAGAGACAGCGAGACAGCCTGAGAGAGGGCACAAGCGAGAGGCAGCGAGACAGCCTGAGAGAGGGAGAGAGAGAGAGAGAGCGAGACAGCCTGAGAGAGGGAGCGAGAGAGAGAGAACGAGACAGCCTGACAGAGGGAGCGAGAGAGAGAGAACGAGGCAGCCTGAGACAGGGAGCGAGAGAGAGACAGTGAGACAGCCTGAGACAGGGAGCGAGAGAGAGACAGTGAGACAGCCTGAGAGAGCGCACGAGCGAGAGGCAGCGAGACAGCCTGAGAGAGGGAGCGAGAGAGAGAGAGCGAGACAGCCTGAGAGAGGGAGCGAGAGAGAGAGAGCGAGACAGCCTGAGAGAGGGAGCGAGAGAGAGAACGAGACAGCCTGAGAGAGGGAGCGAGAGAGAGAGAACGAGACAGCCTGAGAGACGGAGCGAGAGAGAGAGAACGAGACAGCCTGAGAGAGGGAGCGAGACAGAGACAGTGACACCGCCTGAGAGAGGGAGCGAGAGAGTGACAGCGACACCGCCTGAGAGAGGGAGCGAGAGAGAGACAGCGAGACAGCCTGAGAGAGGGAGAGAGATAGAGAGAGCGAGACGGCCTGAGAGAGGGAGAGAGAGAGAGAGCGAAACAGCCTGAGAGAGGGAGTGAGAGGGAAACAGCGACACCGCCTGAGAGAGGGAGCGAGAGAGAGACAGCGAGACAGCCTGAGAGAGGGAGAGAGATAGAGAGAGCGAGACAGCCTGAGAGAGAGAGCGAGACAGCCTGAGAGAGGGAGAGAGAGAGAGAGCGAGACAGCCTGAGAGAGGGAGAGAGAGAGAGAGCGAGACAGCCTGAGAGAGGGAGAGAGAGAGAGAGCGAGACAGCCTGAGAGAGGGAGCGAGAGAGAGAGCGAGACAGCCTGAGAGAGGGAGCGAGAGAGAGAGCGAGACAGCCTGAGAGAGGGAGCGAGAGAGAGAGAACGAGACAGCCTGAGACAGGGAGCGAGAGAGAGACAGCGAGACAGCCTGAGAGAGGACACGAGCGAGAGGCAGCGAGACAGCCTGAGAGAGGGAGAGAGTGAGAGAGAGCGAGACAGCCTGAGAGAGGGAGCGAGAGAGAGAGAGCGAGACAGCCTGAGAGAGGGAGCGAGAGAGAGAGAGCGAGACAGCCTGAGAGAGGGAGCGAGAGAGAGAGAGCGAGACAGCCTGAGAGAGGGAGCGAGAGAGAGAGAGCGAGACAGCCTGAGAGAGGGAGCGAGAGAGAGAGAACGAGACAGCCTGAGAGAGAGAGCGAGAGAGAGACAGCGACACCGCCTGAGAGAGGGAGCGAGAGAGAGACAGCGACACCGCCTGAGAGAGGGAGCGAGAGAGAGACAGCGAGACAGCCTGAGAGAGGGAGAGAGAGACAGCCTGAGAGAGGGAGAGAGAGAGAGAGCGTGACAGCCTGAGTGAGGGAGAGAGAGAGATGGGCAAGATAGCCTGAGAGAGGGAGAGAGATGGGCAAGACAGCCTGAGGGAGAGAGAGAGAGAGCGAGACAGCCTGAGGGAGAGAGAGAGAGTGAGAGCGCGAGACAGCCTGAGGGAGAGAGAGAGAGTGAGAGCGCGAGACAGCCTGAGAGAGAGTGAGAGAGCGAGACAGCCTGAGAGAGGGAAAGAGAGTGAGAGAGTGAGACAGTATGAGAGAGAGAGAGCGAGACAGCCAGAGAGAGGGAGACAGCGAGACAGCCTGAGAGAGGGAGTGAGAGAGAGACAGTGAGACAGCCTGAGAGAGGGAGCGAGTGAGAGACAACGACACCGCCTGAGAGAGGGAGCGAGAGAGAGACAGCGAGACAGCCTAGAGAGGGAGAGAGATAGAGCGAGACAGCCTGAGAGAAGGAGAGAGAGAGCGAGACACCCGGAGAGAGGGAGCGAGAGAGAGAGAGAGAGAGAGAGCTAGACAGCCTGAGAGAGGGAGCGAGAGAGAGAGAACGAGACAGCCTGAGACAGGGAGCGAGAGAGAGACAGCGAGACAGCCTGAGAGAGCGCACGAGGAGAGAGGCAGCGAGACAGCCTGAGAGAGGGGGAGAGAGAGAGAGAGAGCGAGACAGCCTGAGTGAGGGAGAGAGAGCGAGACAGCCTGAGAGAGGGAGTGAGAGAGAGAGAGAGCGAGACAGCCTGAGAGAGGGAGCGAGAGAGAGAGAACGAGACAGCCTGAGAGAGGGAGCGAGAGAGAGAGAACGAGACAGCCTGAGAGAGGGAGCGAGAGAGAGAGAACGAGACAGCCTGAGAGAGGGAGCGAGAGAGAGAGAACGAGACAGCCTGAGAGAGGGAGCGAGAGAGAGACAGTGACACCGCCTGAGAGAAGGAGCGAGAGAGAGACAGCGAGACAGCCTGATAGAGGGAGAGAGATAGAGAGAGCGAGACAGCCTGAGAGAAGGAGAGAGAGAGAGAGCGAGACAGCCTGAAAGAGGGAGCGAGAGAGAGAGAACGAGACAGCCTGAGACAGGGAGCGAGAGAGAGACAGCGAGACAGCCTGAGAGAGCGCACGAGCGAGAGGCAGCGAGACAGCCTGAGAGAGGGAGAGAGAGAGAGAGAGCGAGACAGCCTGAGTGAGGGAGAGAGAGAGAGAGCGAGACAGCCTGAGAGAGGGAGCGAGAGAGAGAGAGAGAGCGAGACAGCCTGAGAGAGGGAGCGAGAGAGAGAGAACGAGACAGCCTGAGACAGGGAGTGAGAGAGAGACAGTGAGACAGCCTGAGACAGGGAGCGAGAGAGAGACAGCGAGACAGCCTGAGAGAGCGCACGAGCGAGAGGCAGCGAGACAGCCTGAGAGAGGGAGCGAGAGAGAGACAGCGAGACAGCCTGAGAGAGCGCACGAGCGAGAGGCAGCGAGACAGCCTGAGAGAGGGAGCGAGAGAGAGAGAGCGAGACAGCCTGAGAGAGGGAGACAGCGAGACAGCCTGAGAGAGGGAGCGAGAGAGAGAGAGCGAGATAGCCTGAGAGAGGGCGCGAGAGAGAGACAGTGAGACAGCCTGAGAGAGGGAGCAAGTGAGAGACAGCGACACCGCCTGAGAGAGGGAGCGAGAGATAGACAGCGAGACAGACTGAGAGAGGGAGAGAGGTAGAGAGAGCGAGACAGCCTGAGAGAAGGAGAGAGAGAGAGAGCGAGACAGCCTGAAAGAGGGAGCGAGAGAGAGAGAACGAGACAGCCTGAGACAGGGAGCGAGAGAGAGACAGCGAGACAGCCTGAGAGAGCGCACGAGCGAGAGGCAGCGAGACAGCCTGAGAGAGGGAGAGAGAGAGAGAGAGCGAGACAGCCTGAGTGAGGGAGAGAGAGAGAGAGCGAGACAGCCTGAGAGAGGGAGCGAGAGAGAGAGAGAGAGCGAGACAGCCTGAGAGAGGGAGCGAGAGAGAGAGAACGAGACAGCCTGAGACAGGGAGTGAGAGAGAGACAGTGAGACAGCCTGAGACAGGGAGCGAGAGAGAGACAGCGAGACAGCCTGAGAGAGCGCACGAGCGAGAGGCAGCGAGACAGCCTGAGAGAGGGAGCGAGAGAGAGACAGCGAGACAGCCTGAGAGAGCGCACGAGCGAGAGGCAGCGAGACAGCCTGAGAGAGGGAGCGAGAGAGAGAGAGCGAGACAGCCTGAGAGAGGGAGCGAGAGAGAGAGAGCGAGACAGCCTGAGAGAGGGAGCGAGAGAGAGAGAACGAGACAGCCTGAGAGAGGGAGCGAGAGAGAGAGAACGAGACAGCCTGAGAGAGGGAGCGAGAGAGAGAGAACGAGACAGCCTGAGAGAGGGAGCGAGACAGAGACAGTGACACCGCCTGAGAGAGGGAGCGAGAGAGAGACAGCGACACCGCCTGAGAGAGGGAGCGAGAGAGAGACAGCGAGACAGCCTGAGAGAGGGAGAGAGATAGAGAGAGCGAGACGGCCTGAGAGAGGGAGAGAGAGAGAGAGCGAAACGGCCTGAGAGAGGGAGTGAGAGGGAAACAGCGACACCGCCTGAGAGCGGGAGCGAGAGAGAGACAGCGAGACAGCCTGAAAGAGGGAGAGAGATAGAGAGCGAGACAGCCTGAGAGAGGGAGCGAGAGAGAGAGAATGAGACAGCCTGAGACAGGGAGCGAGAGAGAGACAGCGAGACAGCCTGAGAGAGGGCACAAGCGAGAGGCAGCGAGACAGCCTGAGAGAGGGAGAGAGAGAGAGAGAGCGAGACAGCCTGAGAGAGGGAGCGAGAGAGAGAGAACGAGACAGCCTGACAGAGGGAGCGAGAGAGAGAGAACGAGGCAGCCTGAGACAGGGAGCGAGAGAGAGACAGTGAGACAGCCTGAGACAGGGAGCGAGAGAGAGACAGTGAGACAGCCTGAGAGAGCGCACAAGCGAGAGGCAGCGAGACAGCCTGAGAGAGGGAGCGAGAGAGAGAGAGCGAGACAGCCTGAGAGAGGGAGCGAGAGAGAGAGAGCGAGACAGCCTGAGAGAGGGAGCGAGAGAGAGAACGAGACAGCCTGAGAGAGGGAGCGAGAGAGAGAGAACGAGACAGCCTGAGAGACGGAGCGAGAGAGAGAGAACGAGACAGCCTGAGAGAGGGAGCGAGACAGAGACAGTGACACCGCCTGAGAGAGGGAGCGAGAGAGTGACAGCGACACCGCCTGAGAGAGGGAGCGAGAGAGAGACAGCGAGACAGCCTGAGAGAGGGAGAGAGATAGAGAGAGCGAGACGGCCTGAGAGAGGGAGAGAGAGAGAGAGCGAAACAGCCTGAGAGAGGGAGTGAGAGGGAAACAGCGACACCGCCTGAGAGAGGGAGCGAGAGAGAGACAGCGAGACAGCCTGAGAGAGGGAGAGAGATAGAGAGAGCGAGACAGCCTGAGAGAGAGAGCGAGACAGCCTGAGAGAGGGAGAGAGAGAGAGAGCGAGACAGCCTGAGAGAGGGAGAGAGAGAGAGAGCGAGACAGCCTGAGAGAGGGAGAGAGAGAGAGAGCGAGACAGCCTGAGAGAGGGAGCGAGAGAGAGAGCGAGACAGCCTGAGAGAGGGAGCGAGAGAGAGAGCGAGACAGCCTGAGAGAGGGAGCGAGAGAGAGAGAACGAGACAGCCTGAGACAGGGAGCGAGAGAGAGACAGCGAGACAGCCTGAGAGAGGGCACGAGCGAGAGGCAGCGAGACAGCCTGAGAGAGGGAGAGAGTGAGAGAGAGCGAGACAGCCTGAGAGAGGGAGCGAGAGAGAGAGAGCGAGACAGCCTGAGAGAGGGAGCGAGAGAGAGAGAGCGAGACAGCCTGAGAGAGGGAGCGAGAGAGAGAGAGAGCGAGACAGCCTGAGAGAGGGAGCGAGAGAGAGAGAACGAGACAGCCTGAGAGAGAGAGCGAGAGAGAGACAGCGACACCGCCTGAGAGAGGGAGCGAGAGAGAGACAGCGACACCGCCTGAGAGAGGGAGCGAGAGAGAGACAGCGACACCGCCTGAGAGAGGGAGCGAGAGACAGCCTGAGAGAGGGAGAGAGAGAGAGAGCGTGACAGCCTGAGTGAGGGAGAGAGAGAGATGGGCAAGATAGCCTGAGAGAGGGAGAGAGATGGGCAAGACAGCCTGAGGGAGAGAGAGAGAGAGCGAGACAGCCTGAGGGAGAGAGAGAGAGAGCGAGACAGCCTGAGGGAGAGAGAGAGAGTGAGAGCGCGAGACAGCCTGAGGGAGAGAGAGAGAGCGAGACAGCCTGAGAGAGGGAAAGAGAGTGAGAGAGTGAGACAGTATGAGAGAGAGAGAGCGAGACAGCCAGAGAGAGGGAGACAGCGAGACAGCCTGAGAGAGGGAGTGAGAGAGAGACAGTGAGACAGCCTGAGAGAGGGAGCGAGTGAGAGACAACGACACCGCCTGAGAGAGGGAGCGAGAGAGAGACAGCGAGACAGCCTAGAGAGGGAGAGAGATAGAGCGAGACAGCCTGAGAGAAGGAGAGAGAGAGCGAGACACCCGGAGAGAGGGAGCGAGAGAGAGAGAGAGAGAGAGAGCTAGACAGCCTGAGAGAGGGAGCGAGAGAGAGAGAACGAGACAGCCTGAGACAGGGAGCGAGAGAGAGACAGCGAGACAGCCTGAGAGAGCGCACGAGCGAGAGGCAGCGAGACAGCCTGAGAGAGGGGGAGAGAGAGAGAGAGAGCGAGACAGCCTGAGTGAGGGAGAGAGAGCGAGACAGCCTGAGAGAGGGAGTGAGAGAGAGAGAGAGCGAGACAGCCTGAGAGAGGGAGCGAGAGAGAGAGAACGAGACAGCCTGAGAGAGGGAGCGAGAGAGAGAGAACGAGACAGCCTGAGAGAGGGAGCGAGAGAGAGAGAACGAGACAGCCTGAGAGAGGGAGCGAGAGAGAGAGAACGAGACAGCCTGAGAGAGGGAGCGAGAGAGAGACAGTGACACCGCCTGAGAGAAGGAGCGAGAGAGAGACAGCGAGACAGCCTGATAGAGGGAGAGAGATAGAGAGAGCGAGACAGCCTGAGAGAAGGAGAGAGAGAGAGAGCGAGACAGCCTGAAAGTGGGAGCGAGAGAGAGAGAACGAGACAGCCTGAGACAGGGAGCGAGAGAGAGACAGCGAGACAGCCTGAGAGAGCGCACGAGCGAGAGGCAGCGAGACAGCCTGAGAGAGGGAGAGAGAGAGAGAGAGCGAGACAGCCTGAGAGAGGGAGCGAGAGAGAGAGAGAGAGCGAGACAGCCTGAGAGAGGGAGCGAGAGAGAGAGAACGAGACAGCCTGAGACAGGGAGTGAGAGAGAGACAGTGAGACAGCCTGAGACAGGGAGCGAGAGAGAGACAGCGAGACAGCCTGAGAGAGCGCACAAGCGAGAGGCAGCGAGACAGCCTGAGAGAGGGAGCGAGAGAGAGAGAGCGAGACAGCCTGAGAGAGGGAGCGAGAGAGAGAGAGCGAGACAGCCTGAGAGAGGGAGCGAGAGAGAGAGAACGAGACAGCCTGAGAGAGGGAGCGAGAGAGAGAGAACGAGACAGCCTGAGAGAGGGAGCGAGAGAGAGAGAACGAGACAGCCTGAGAGAGGGAGCGAGACAGAGACAGTGACACCGCCTGAGAGAGGGAGCGAGAGAGAGACAGCGACACCGCCTGAGAGAGGGAGCGAGAGAGAGACAGCGAGACAGCCTGAGAGAGGGAGAGAGATAGAGAGAGCGAGACGGCCTGAGAGAGGGAGAGAGAGAGAGAGCGAAACGGCCTGAGAGAGGGAGTGAGAGGGAAACAGCGACACCGCCTGAGAGCGGGAGCGAGAGAGAGACAGCGAGACAGCCTGAGAGAGGGAGAGAGATAGAGAGCGAGACAGCCTGAGAGAGGGAGCGAGAGAGAGAGAATGAGACAGCCTGAGACAGGGAGCGAGAGAGAGACAGCGAGACAGCCTGAGAGAGGGCACAAGCGAGAGGCAGCGAGACAGCCTGAGAGAGGGAGAGAGAGAGAGAGAGCGAGACAGCCTGAGAGAGGGAGCGAGAGAGAGAGAACGAGACAGCCTGACAGAGGGAGCGAGAGAGAGAGAACGAGGCAGCCTGAGACAGGGAGCGAGAGAGAGACAGTGAGACAGCCTGAGACAGGGAGCGAGAGAGAGACAGTGAGACAGCCTGAGAGAGCGCACAAGCGAGAGGCAGCGAGACAGCCTGAGAGAGGGAGCGAGAGAGAGAGAGCGAGACAGCCTGAGAGAGGGAGCGAGAGAGAGAGAGCGAGACAGCCTGAGAGAGGGAGCGAGAGAGAGAACGAGACAGCCTGAGAGAGGGAGCGAGAGAGAGAGAACGAGACAGCCTGAGAGACGGAGCGAGAGAGAGAGAACGAGACAGCCTGAGAGAGGGAGCGAGACAGAGACAGTGACACCGCCTGAGAGAGGGAGCGAGAGAGTGACAGCGACACCGCCTGAGAGAGGGAGCGAGAGAGAGACAGCGAGACAGCCTGAGAGAGGGAGAGAGATAGAGAGAGCGAGACGGCCTGAGAGAGGGAGAGAGAGAGAGAGCGAAACAGCCTGAGAGAGGGAGTGAGAGGGAAACAGCGACACCGCCTGAGAGAGGGAGCGAGAGAGAGACAGCGAGACAGCCTGAGAGAGGGAGAGAGATAGAGAGAGCGAGACAGCCTGAGAGAGAGAGCGAGACAGCCTGAGAGAGGGAGAGAGAGAGAGAGCGAGACAGCCTGAGAGAGGGAGAGAGAGAGAGAGCGAGACAGCCTGAGAGAGGGAGAGAGAGAGAGAGCGAGACAGCCTGAGAGAGGGAGCGAGAGAGAGAGCGAGACAGCCTGAGAGAGGGAGCGAGAGAGAGAGCGAGACAGCCTGAGAGAGGGAGCGAGAGAGAGAGAACGAGACAGCCTGAGACAGGGAGCGAGAGAGAGACAGCGAGACAGCCTGAGAGAGGGCACGAGCGAGAGGCAGCGAGACAGCCTGAGAGAGGGAGAGAGTGAGAGAGAGCGAGACAGCCTGAGAGAGGGAGCGAGAGAGAGAGAGCGAGACAGCCTGAGAGAGGGAGCGAGAGAGAGAGAGCGAGACAGCCTGAGAGAGGGAGCGAGAGAGAGAGAGCGAGACAGCCTGAGAGAGGGAGCGAGAGAGAGAGAACGAGACAGCCTGAGAGAGAGAGCGAGAGAGAGACAGCGAGACAGCCTGAGAGAGGGAGCGAGAGAGAGACAGCGACACCGCCTGAGAGAGGGAGCGAGAGAGAGACAGCGACACCGCCTGAGAGAGGGAGCGAGAGAGAGACAGCGAGACAGCCTGAGAGAGGGAGAGAGAGACAGCCTGAGAGAGGGAGAGAGAGAGAGAGCGTGACAGCCTGAGTGAGGGAGAGAGAGAGATGGGCAAGATAGCCTGAGAGAGGGAGAGAGATGGGCAAGACAGCCTGAGGGAGAGAGAGAGAGAGCGAGACAGCCTGAGGGAGAGAGAGAGAGTGAGAGCGCGAGACAGCCTGAGGGAGAGAGAGAGAGTGAGAGCGCGAGACAGCCTGAGAGAGAGTGAGAGAGCGAGACAGCCTGAGAGAGGGAAAGAGAGTGAGAGAGTGAGACAGTATGAGAGAGAGAGAGCGAGACAGCCAGAGAGAGGGAGACAGCGAGACAGCCTGAGAGAGGGAGTGAGAGAGAGACAGCGACACCGCCTGAGAGAGGGAGCGAGAGAGAGACAGCGACACCGCCTGAGAGAGGGAGCGAGAGAGAGACAGCGAGACAGCCTGAGAGAGGGAGAGAGAGACAGCCTGAGAGAGGGAGAGAGAGAGAGAGCGTGACAGCCTGAGTGAGGGAGAGAGAGAGATGGGCAAGATAGCCTGAGAGAGGGAGAGAGATGGGCAAGACAGCCTGAGGGAGAGAGAGAGAGAGCGAGACAGCCTGAGGGAGAGAGAGAGAGTGAGAGCGCGAGACAGCCTGAGGGAGAGAGAGAGAGTGAGAGCGCGAGACAGCCTGAGAGAGAGTGAGAGAGCGAGACAGCCTGAGAGAGGGAAAGAGAGTGAGAGAGTGAGACAGTATGAGAGAGAGAGAGCGAGACAGCCAGAGAGAGGGAGACAGCGAGACAGCCTGAGAGAGGGAGTGAGAGAGAGACAGTGAGACAGCCTGAGAGAGGGAGCGAGTGAGAGACAACGACACCGCCTGAGAGAGGGAGCGAGAGAGAGACAGCGAGACAGCCTAGAGAGGGAGAGAGATAGAGCGAGACAGCCTGAGAGAAGGAGAGAGAGAGCGAGACACCCGGAGAGAGGGAGCGAGAGAGAGAGAGAGAGAGAGAGCTAGACAGCCTGAGAGAGGGAGCGAGAGAGAGAGAACGAGACAGCCTGAGACAGGGAGCGAGAGAGAGACAGCGAGACAGCCTGAGAGAGCGCACGAGCGAGAGGCAGCGAGACAGCCTGAGAGAGGGGGAGAGAGAGAGAGAGAGCGAGACAGCCTGAGTGAGGGAGAGAGAGCGAGACAGCCTGAGAGAGGGAGTGAGAGAGAGAGAGAGCGAGACAGCCTGAGAGAGGGAGCGAGAGAGAGAGAACGAGACAGCCTGAGAGAGGGAGCGAGAGAGAGAGAACGAGACAGCCTGAGAGAGGGAGCGAGAGAGAGAGAACGAGACAGCCTGAGAGAGGGAGCGAGAGAGAGAGAACGAGACAGCCTGAGAGAGGGAGCGAGAGAGAGACAGTGACACCGCCTGAGAGAAGGAGCGAGAGAGAGACAGCGAGACAGCCTGATAGAGGGAGAGAGATAGAGAGAGCGAGACAGCCTGAGAGAAGGAGAGAGAGAGAGAGCGAGACAGCCTGAAAGAGGGAGCGAGAGAGAGAGAACGAGACAGCCTGAGACAGGGAGCGAGAGAGAGAAAGCGAGACAGCCTGAGAGAGCGCACGAGCGAGAGGCAGCGAGACAGCCTGAGAGAGGGAGAGAGAGAGAGAGAGCGAGACAGCCTGAGTGAGGGAGAGAGAGAGAGAGCGAGACAGCCTGAGAGAGGGAGCGAGAGAGAGAGAGAGAGCGAGACAGCCTGAGAGAGGGAGCGAGAGAGAGAGAACGAGACAGCCTGAGACAGGGAGTGAGAGAGAGACAGTGAGACAGCCTGGGACAGGGAGCGAGAGAGAGACAGCGAGACAGCCTGAGAGAGCGCACGAGCGAGAGGCAGCGAGACAGCCTGAGAGAGGGAGCGAGAGAGAGACAGCGAGACAGCCTGAGAGAGCGCACGAGCGAGAGGCAGCGAGACAGCCTGAGAGAGGGAGCGAGAGAGAGAGAGCGAGACAGCCTGAGAGAGGGAGCGAGAGAGAGAGAGCGAGACAGCCTGAGAGAGGGAGCGAGAGAGAGAGAACGAGACAGCCTGAGAGAGGGAGCGAGAGAGAGAGAACGAGACAGCCTGAGAGAGGGAGCGAGAGAGAGAGAACGAGACAGCCTGAGAGAGGGAGCGAGACAGAGACAGTGACACCGCCTGAGAGAGGGAGCGAGAGAGAGACAGCGACACCGCCTGAGAGAGGGAGCGAGAGAGAGACAGCGAGACAGCCTGAGAGAGGGAGAGAGATAGAGAGAGCGAGACGGCCTGAGAGAGGGAGAGAGAGAGAGAGCGAAACGGCCTGAGAGAGGGAGTGAGAGGGAAACAGCGACACCGCCTGAGAGAGGGAGCGAGAGAGAGACAGCGAGACAGCCTGAGAGAGGGAGAGAGATAGAGAGCGAGACAGCCTGAGAGAGGGAGCGAGAGAGAGAGAATGAGACAGCCTGAGACAGGGAGCGAGAGAGAGACAGCGAGACAGCCTGAGAGAGGGCACAAGCGAGAGGCAGCGAGACAGCCTGAGAGAGGGAGAGAGAGAGAGAGAGCGAGACAGCCTGAGAGAGGGAGCGAGAGAGAGAGAACGAGACAGCCTGAGAGAGGGAGCGAGAGAGAGAACGAGACAGCCTGACAGAGGGAGCGAGAGAGAGAGAACGAGGCAGCCTGAGAGAGGGAGTGAGAGAGAGACAGCGACACCGCCTGAGAGAGGGAGCGAGAGAGAGCCAGCGACACTGCCTGAGAGAGGGAGCGAGAGAGACAGCGAGACAGCCTGAGAGAGGGAGATAGAGACACAGCGAGACAGCCTGAGAGAGGGAGAGAGAGAGAGAGAGAGCGTGACAGCCTGAGAGAGGGAGAGAGAGAGATGGGCAAGATAGCCTGAGAGAGGGAGAGAGAGAGATTGGCGAGACAGCCTGAGGGAGAGAGAGAGAGAGCGAGACAGCCTGAGAGAGGGAGAGAGAGAGAGAGCGAGACAGCCTGAGAGAGGGAGACAGCGAGACAGCCTGAGAGAGGGACGAGAGAGAGAGAGCGAGATAGCCTGAGAGAGGGCGCGAGAGAGAGACAGTGAGACAGCCTGAGAGAGGGAGCGAGTGAGAGACAGCGACACCGCCTGAGAGAGGGAGCGAGAGATAGACAGCGAGACAGACTGAGAGAGGGAGAGAGATAGAGAGAGCGAGACAGCCTGAGAGAAGGAGAGAGAGAGAGAGAGAGAGAGGGAGACAGCCTGAGAGAGGGAGCGAGAGAGAGAGAACGAGACAGCCTGAGACAGGGAGCGAGAGAGAGACAGCGAGACAGCCTGAGAGAGCGCACGAGCTAGAGGCAGCGAGACAGCCTGAGAGAGGGAGAGAGAGAGAGAGAGAGCGAGACAGCCTGAGTGAGGGAGAGAGAGAGAGAGCGAGACAGCCTGAGAGAGGGAGCGAGAGAGAGAGCGAGACAGCGAGAGAGAGAGAACGAGACAGCCTGAGACAGGGAGCGAGAGAGAGACAGTGAGACAGCCTGAGACAGGGAGCGAGAGAGAGACAGCGAGACAGCCTGAGAGAGCGCACGAGCGAGAGGCAGCGAGACAGCCTGAGAGAGGGAGCGAGAGAGAGAGAGCGAGACAGCCTGAGAGAGGGAGCGAGAGAGAGAGAGCGAGACAGCCTGAGAGAGGGAGCGAGAGAGAGAGAACGAGACAGCCTGAGAGAGGGAGCGAGACAGAGACAGTGACACCGCCTGTGAGAGGGAGCGAGAGAGTGACAGCGACACCGCCTGAGAGAGGGAGCGAGAGAGAGACAGCGAGACAGCCTGAGAGAGCGCACGAGCGAGAGACAGTGAGACAGCCTGAGAGAGCGCACAAGCGAGAGGCAGCGAGACAGCCTGAGAGAGGGAGCGAGAGAGAGAGAGCGAGACAGCCTGAGAGAGGGAGCGAGAGAGAGAGAGCGAGACAGCCTGAGAGAGGGAGCGAGAGAGAGAACGAGACAGCCTGAGAGAGGGAGCGAGAGAGAGAGAACGAGACAGCCTGAGAGACGGAGCGAGAGAGAGAGAACGAGACAGCCTGAGAGAGGGAGCGAGACAGAGACAGTGACACCGCCTGAGAGAGGGAGCGAGAGAGTGACAGCGACACCGCCTGAGAGAGGGAGCGAGAGAGAGACAGCGAGACAGCCTGAGAGAGGGAGAGAGATAGAGAGAGCGAGACGGCCTGAGAGAGGGAGAGAGAGAGAGAGCGAAACAGCCTGAGAGAGGGAGTGAGAGGGAAACAGCGACACCGCCTGAGAGAGGGAGCGAGAGAGAGACAGCGAGACAGCCTGAGAGAGGGAGAGAGATAGAGAGAGCGAGACAGCCTGAGAGAGAGAGCGAGACAGCCTGAGAGAGGGAGAGAGAGAGAGAGCGAGACAGCCTGAGACAGGGAGCGAGAGAGAGACAGCGAGACAGCCTGAGAGAGCGCACGAGCGAGAGGCAGCGAGACAGCCTGAGAGAGGGAGAGAGAGAGAGAGAGCGAGACAGCCTGAGTGAGGGAGAGAGAGAGAGAGCGAGACAGCCTGAGAGAGGGAGCGAGAGAGAGAGAGAGAGCGAGACAGCCTGAGAGAGGGAGCGAGAGAGAGAGAACGAGACAGCCTGAGACAGGGAGTGAGAGAGAGACAGTGAGACAGCCTGAGACAGGGAGCGAGAGAGAGACAGCGAGACAGCCTGAGAGAGCGCACGAGCGAGAGGCAGCGAGACAGCCTGAGAGAGGGAGCGAGAGAGAGACAGCGAGACAGCCTGAGAGAGCGCACGAGCGAGAGGCAGCGAGACAGCCTGAGAGAGGGAGCGAGAGAGAGAGAGCGAGACAGCCTGAGAGAGGGAGCGAGAGAGAGAGAGCGAGACAGCCTGAGAGAGGGAGCGAGAGAGAGAGAACGAGACAGCCTGAGAGAGGGAGCGAGAGAGAGAGAACGAGACAGCCTGAGAGAGGGAGCGAGAGAGAGAGAACGAGACAGCCTGAGAGAGGGAGCGAGACAGAGACAGTGACACCGCCTGAGAGAGGGAGCGAGAGAGAGACAGCGACACCGCCTGAGAGAGGGAGCGAGAGAGAGACAGCGAGACAGCCTGAGAGAGGGAGAGAGATAGAGAGAGCGAGACGGCCTGAGAGAGGGAGAGAGAGAGAGAGCGAAACGGCCTGAGAGAGGGAGTGAGAGGGAAACAGCGACACCGCCTGAGAGCGGGAGCGAGAGAGAGACAGCGAGACAGCCTGAGAGAGGGAGAGAGATAGAGAGCGAGACAGCCTGAGAGAGGGAGCGAGAGAGAGAGAATGAGACAGCCTGAGACAGGGAGCGAGAGAGAGACAGCGAGACAGCCTGAGAGAGGGCACAAGCGAGAGGCAGCGAGACAGCCTGAGAGAGGGAGAGAGAGAGAGAGAGCGAGACAGCCTGAGAGAGGGAGCGAGAGAGAGAGAACGAGACAGCCTGACAGAGGGAGCGAGAGAGAGAGAACGAGGCAGCCTGAGACAGGGAGCGAGAGAGAGACAGTGAGACAGCCTGAGACAGGGAGCGAGAGAGAGACAGTGAGACAGCCTGAGAGAGCGCACAAGCGAGAGGCAGCGAGACAGCCTGAGAGAGGGAGCGAGAGAGAGAGAGCGAGACAGCCTGAGAGAGGGAGCGAGAGAGAGAGAGCGAGACAGCCTGAGAGAGGGAGCGAGAGAGAGAACGAGACAGCCTGAGAGAGGGAGCGAGAGAGAGAGAACGAGACAGCCTGAGAGACGGAGCGAGAGAGAGAGAACGAGACAGCCTGAGAGAGGGAGCGAGACAGAGACAGTGACACCGCCTGAGAGAGGGAGCGAGGAGAGTGACAGCGACACCGCCTGAGAGAGGGAGCGAGAGAGAGACAGCGAGACAGCCTGAGAGAGGGAGAGAGATAGAGAGAGCGAGACGGCCTGAGAGAGGGAGAGAGAGAGAGAGCGAAACAGCCTGAGAGAGGGAGTGAGAGGGAAACAGCGACACCGCCTGAGAGAGGGAGCGAGAGAGAGACAGCGAGACAGCCTGAGAGAGGGAGAGAGATAGAGAGAGCGAGACAGCCTGAGAGAGAGAGCGAGACAGCCTGAGAGAGGGAGAGAGAGAGAGAGCGAGACAGCCTGAGAGAGGGAGAGAGAGAGAGAGCGAGACAGCCTGAGAGAGGGAGAGAGAGAGAGAGCGAGACAGCCTGAGAGAGGGAGCGAGAGAGAGAGCGAGACAGCCTGAGAGAGGGAGCGAGAGAGAGAGCGAGACAGCCTGAGAGAGGGAGCGAGAGAGAGAGAACGAGACAGCCTGAGACAGGGAGCGAGAGAGAGACAGCGAGACAGCCTGAGAGAGGGCACGAGCGAGAGGCAGCGAGACAGCCTGAGAGAGGGAGAGAGTGAGAGAGAGCGAGACAGCCTGAGAGAGGGAGCGAGAGAGAGAGAGCGAGACAGCCTGAGAGAGGGAGCGAGAGAGAGAGAGCGAGACAGCCTGAGAGAGGGAGCGAGAGAGAGAGAGCGAGACAGCCTGAGAGAGGGAGCGAGAGAGAGAGAACGAGACAGCCTGAGAGAGAGAGCGAGAGAGAGACAGCGACACCGCCTGAGAGAGGGAGCGAGAGAGAGACAGCGACACCGCCTGAGAGAGGGAGCGAGAGAGAGACAGCGAGACGGCCTGAGAGAGGGAGAGAGAGACAGCCTGAGAGAGGGAGAGAGAGAGAGAGCGAGACAGCCTGAGAGAGGGAGCGAGAGAGAGAGAATGAGACAGCCTGAGACAGGGAGCGAGAGAGAGACAGCGAGACAGCCTGAGAGAGGGCACAAGCGAGAGGCAGCGAGACAGCCTGAGAGAGGGAGAGAGAGAGAGAGAGCGAGACAGCCTGAGAGAGGGAGCGAGAGAGAGAGAACGAGACAGCCTGACAGAGGGAGCGAGAGAGAGAGAACGAGGCAGCCTGAGACAGGGAGCGAGAGAGAGACAGTGAGACAGCCTGAGACAGGGAGCGAGAGAGAGACAGTGAGACAGCCTGAGAGAGCGCACAAGCGAGAGGCAGCGAGACAGCCTGAGAGAGGGAGCGAGAGAGAGAGAGCGAGACAGCCTGAGAGAGGGAGCGAGAGAGAGAGAGCGAGACAGCCTGAGAGAGGGAGCGAGAGAGAGAACGAGACAGCCTGAGAGAGGGAGCGAGAGAGAGAGAACGAGACAGCCTGAGAGACGGAGCGAGAGAGAGAGAACGAGACAGCCTGAGAGAGGGAGCGAGACAGAGACAGTGACACCGCCTGAGAGAGGGAGCGAGAGAGTGACAGCGACACCGCCTGAGAGAGGGAGCGAGAGAGAGACAGCGAGACAGCCTGAGAGAGGGAGAGAGATAGAGAGAGCGAGACGGCCTGAGAGAGGGAGAGAGAGAGAGAGCGAAACAGCCTGAGAGAGGGAGTGAGAGGGAAACAGCGACACCGCCTGAGAGAGGGAGCGAGAGAGAGACAGCGAGACAGCCTGAGAGAGGGAGAGAGATAGAGAGAGCGAGACAGCCTGAGAGAGAGAGCGAGACAGCCTGAGAGAGGGAGAGAGAGAGAGAGCGAGACAGCCTGAGAGAGGGAGAGAGAGAGAGAGCGAGACAGCCTGAGAGAGGGAGAGAGAGAGAGAGCGAGACAGCCTGAGAGAGGGAGCGAGAGAGAGAGCGAGACAGCCTGAGAGAGGGAGCGAGAGAGAGAGCGAGACAGCCTGAGAGAGGGAGCGAGAGAGAGAGAACGAGACAGCCTGAGACAGGGAGCGAGAGAGAGACAGCGAGACAGCCTGAGAGAGGGCACGAGCGAGAGGCAGCGAGACAGCCTGAGAGAGGGAGAGAGTGAGAGAGAGCGAGACAGCCTGAGAGAGGGAGCGAGAGAGAGAGAGCGAGACAGCCTGAGAGAGGGAGCGAGAGAGAGAGAGCGAGACAGCCTGAGAGAGGGAGCGAGAGAGAGAGAGCGAGACAGCCTGAGAGAGGGAGCGAGAGAGAGAGAACGAGACAGCCTGAGAGAGAGAGCGAGAGAGAGACAGCGACACCGCCTGAGAGAGGGAGCGAGAGAGAGACAGCGACACCGCCTGAGAGAGGGAGCGAGAGAGAGACAGCGACACCGCCTGAGAGAGGGAGCGAGAGAGAGACAGCGAGACAGCCTGAGAGAGGGAGAGAGAGACAGCCTGAGAGAGGGAGAGAGAGAGAGAGCGTGACAGCCTGAGTGAGGGAGAGAGAGAGATGGGCAAGATAGCCTGAGAGAGGGAGAGAGATGGGCAAGACAGCCTGAGGGAGAGAGAGAGAGAGCGAGACAGCCTGAGGGAGAGAGAGAGAGTGAGAGCGCGAGACAGCCTGAGGGAGAGAGAGAGAGTGAGAGCGCGAGACAGCCTGAGAGAGAGTGAGAGAGCGAGACAGCCTGAGAGAGGGAAAGAGAGTGAGAGAGTGAGACAGTATGAGAGAGAGAGAGCGAGACAGCCAGAGAGAGGGAGACAGCGAGACAGCCTGAGAGAGGGAGTGAGAGAGAGACAGTGAGACAGCCTGAGAGAGGGAGCGAGTGAGAGACAACGACACCGCCTGAGAGAGGGAGCGAGAGAGAGACAGCGAGACAGCCTAGAGAGGGAGAGAGATAGAGCGAGACAGCCTGAGAGAAGGAGAGAGAGAGCGAGACACCCGGAGAGAGGGAGCGAGAGAGAGAGAGAGAGAGAGAGCTAGACAGCCTGAGAGAGGGAGCGAGAGAGAGAGAACGAGACAGCCTGAGACAGGGAGCGAGAGAGAGACAGCGAGACAGCCTGAGAGAGCGCACGAGCGAGAGGCAGCGAGACAGCCTGAGAGAGGGGGAGAGAGAGAGAGAGAGCGAGACAGCCTGAGTGAGGGAGAGAGAGCGAGACAGCCTGAGAGAGGGAGTGAGAGAGAGAGAGAGCGAGACAGCCTGAGAGAGGGAGCGAGAGAGAGAGAACGAGACAGCCTGAGAGAGGGAGCGAGAGAGAGAGAACGAGACAGCCTGAGACAGGGAGCGAGAGAGAGACAGCGAGACAGCCTGAGAGAGGGCACGAGCGAGAGGCAGCGAGACAGCCTGAGAGAGGGAGAGAGTGAGAGAGAGCGAGACAGCCTGAGAGAGGGAGCGAGAGAGAGAGAGCGAGACAGCCTGAGAGAGGGAGCGAGAGAGAGAGAGCGAGACAGCCTGAGAGAGGGAGCGAGAGAGAGAGAGCGAGACAGCCTGAGAGAGGGAGCGAGAGAGAGAGAACGAGACAGCCTGAGAGAGAGAGCGAGAGAGAGACAGCGACACCGCCTGAGAGAGGGAGCGAGAGAGAGACAGCGACACCGCCTGAGAGAGGGAGCGAGAGAGAGACAGCGACACCGCCTGAGAGAGGGAGCGAGAGAGAGACAGCGAGACAGCCTGAGAGAGGGAGAGAGAGACAGCCTGAGAGAGGGAGAGAGAGAGAGAGCGTGACAGCCTGAGTGAGGGAGAGAGAGAGATGGGCAAGATAGCCTGAGAGAGGGAGAGAGATGGGCAAGACAGCCTGAGGGAGAGAGAGAGAGAGCGAGACAGCCTGAGGGAGAGAGAGAGTGAGAGCGCGAGACAGCCTGAGGGAGAGAGAGAGAGTGAGAGCTCGAGACAGCCTGAGAGAGAGTGAGAGAGCGAGACAGCCTGAGAGAGGGAAAGAGAGTGAGAGAGTGAGACAGTATGAGAGAGAGAGAGCGAGACAGCCAGAGAGAGGGAGACAGCGAGACAGCCTGAGAGAGGGAGTGAGAGAGAGACAGTGAGACAGCCTGAGAGAGGGAGCGAGTGAGAGACAACGACACCGCCTGAGAGAGGGAGCGAGAGAGAGACAGCGAGACAGCCTAGAGAGGGAGAGAGATAGAGCGAGACAGCCTGAGAGAAGGAGAGAGAGAGCGAGACACCCGGAGAGAGGGAGCGAGAGAGAGAGAGAGAGAGAGAGCTAGACAGCCTGAGAGAGGGAGCGAGAGAGAGAGAACGAGACAGCCTGAGACAGGGAGCGAGAGAGAGACAGCGAGACAGCCTGAGAGAGCGCACGAGCGAGAGGCAGCGAGACAGCCTGAGAGAGGGGGAGAGAGAGAGAGAGAGCGAGACAGCCTGAGTGAGGGAGAGAGAGCGAGACAGCCTGAGAGAGGGAGTGAGAGAGAGAGAGAGCGAGACAGCCTGAGAGAGGGAGCGAGAGAGAGAGAACGAGACAGCCTGAGAGAGGGAGCGAGAGAGAGAGAACGAGACAGCCTGAGAGAGGGAGCGAGAGAGAGAGAACGAGACAGCCTGAGAGAGGGAGCGAGAGAGAGAGAACGAGACAGCCTGAGAGAGGGAGCGAGAGAGAGACAGTGACACCGCCTGAGAGAAGGAGCGAGAGAGAGACAGCGAGACAGCCTGATAGAGGGAGAGAGATAGAGAGAGCGAGACAGCCTGAGAGAAGGAGAGAGAGAGAGAGCGAGACAGCCTGAAAGAGGGAGCGAGAGAGAGAGAACGAGACAGCCTGAGACAGGGAGCGAGAGAGAGACAGCGAGACAGCCTGAGAGAGCGCACGAGCGAGAGGCAGCGAGACAGCCTGAGAGAGGGAGAGAGAGAGAGAGAGCGAGACAGCCTGAGTGAGGGAGAGAGAGAGAGAGCGAGACAGCCTGAGAGAGGGAGCGAGAGAGAGAGAGAGAGCGAGACAGCCTGAGAGAGGGAGCGAGAGAGAGAGAACGAGACAGCCTGAGACAGGGAGTGAGAGAGAGACAGTGAGACAGCCTGGGACAGGGAGCGAGAGAGAGACAGCGAGACAGCCTGAGAGAGCGCACGAGCGAGAGGCAGCGAGACAGCCTGAGAGAGGGAGCGAGAGAGAGACAGCGAGACAGCCTGAGAGAGCGCACGAGCGAGAGGCAGCGAGACAGCCTGAGAGAGGGAGCGAGAGAGAGAGAGCGAGACAGCCTGAGAGAGGGAGCGAGAGAGAGAGAGCGAGACAGCCTGAGAGAGGGAGCGAGAGAGAGAGAACGAGACAGCCTGAGAGAGGGAGCGAGAGAGAGAGAACGAGACAGCCTGAGAGAGGGAGCGAGAGAGAGAGAACGAGACAGCCTGAGAGAGGGAGCGAGACAGAGACAGTGACACCGCCTGAGAGAGGGAGCGAGAGAGAGACAGCGACACCGCCTGAGAGAGGGAGCGAGAGAGAGACAGCGAGACAGCCTGAGAGAGGGAGAGAGATAGAGAGAGCGAGACGGCCTGAGAGAGGGAGAGAGAGAGAGAGCGAAACGGCCTGAGAGAGGGAGTGAGAGGGAAACAGCGACACCGCCTGAGAGAGGGAGCGAGAGAGAGACAGCGAGACAGCCTGAGAGAGAGAGAGAGATAGAGAGCGAGACAGCCTGAGAGAGGGAGCGAGAGAGAGAGAATGAGACAGCCTGAGACAGGGAGCGAGAGAGAGACAGCGAGACAGCCTGAGAGAGGGCACAAGCGAGAGGCAGCGAGACAGCCTGAGAGAGGGAGAGAGAGAGAGAGAGCGAGACAGCCTGAGAGAGGGAGCGAGAGAGAGAGAACGAGACAGCCTGAGAGAGGGAGCGAGAGAGAGAACGAGACAGCCTGACAGAGGGAGCGAGAGAGAGAGAACGAGGCAGCCTGAGAGAGGGAGCGAGAGAGAGACAGTGACACCGCCTGAGAGAGGGAGTGAGAGAGAGACAGCGACACCGCCTGAGAGAGGGAGCGAGAGAGAGCCAGCGACACTGCCTGAGAGAGGGAGCGAGAGAGACAGCGAGACAGCCTGAGAGAGGGAGATAGAGACACAGCGAGACAGCCTGAGAGAGGGAGAGAGAGAGAGAGAGAGCGTGACAGCCTGAGAGAGGGAGAGAGAGAGATGGGCAAGATAGCCTGAGAGAGGGAGAGAGAGAGATTGGCGAGACAGCCTGAGGGAGAGAGAGAGAGAGCGAGACAGCCTGAGAGAGGGAGAGAGAGAGAGAGCGAGACAGCCTGAGAGAGGGAGACAGCGAGACAGCCTGAGAGAGGGACGAGAGAGAGAGAGCGAGATAGCCTGAGAGAGGGCGCGAGAGAGAGACAGTGAGACAGCCTGAGAGAGGGAGCGAGTGAGAGACAGCGACACCGCCTGAGAGAGGGAGCGAGAGATAGACAGCGAGACAGACTGAGAGAGGGAGAGAGATAGAGAGAGCGAGACAGCCTGAGAGAAGGAGAGAGAGAGAGAGAGAGAGAGGGAGACAGCCTGAGAGAGGGAGCGAGAGAGAGAGAACGAGACAGCCTGAGACAGGGAGCGAGAGAGAGACAGCGAGACAGCCTGAGAGAGCGCACGAGCTAGAGGCAGCGAGACAGCCTGAGAGAGGGAGAGAGAGAGAGAGAGAGAGCGAGACAGCCTGAGTGAGGGAGAGAGAGAGAGAGCGAGACAGCCTGAGAGAGGGAGCGAGAGAGAGAGCGAGACAGCGAGAGAGAGAGAACGAGACAGCCTGAGACAGGGAGCGAGAGAGAGACAGTGAGACAGCCTGAGACAGGGAGCGAGAGAGAGACAGCGAGACAGCCTGAGAGAGCGCACGAGCGAGAGGCAGCGAGACAGCCTGAGAGAGGGAGCGAGAGAGAGAGAGCGAGACAGCCTGAGAGAGGGAGCGAGAGAGAGAGAGCGAGACAGCCTGAGAGAGGGAGCGAGAGAGAGAGAACGAGACAGCCTGAGAGAGGGAGCGAGACAGAGACAGTGACACCGCCTGTGAGAGGGAGCGAGAGAGTGACAGCGACACCGCCTGAGAGAGGGAGCGAGAGAGAGACAGCGAGACAGCCTGAGAGAGCGCACGAGCGAGAGACAGTGAGACAGCCTGAGAGAGCGCACAAGCGAGAGGCAGCGAGACAGCCTGAGAGAGGGAGCGAGAGAGAGAGAGCGAGACAGCCTGAGAGAGGGAGCGAGAGAGAGAGAGCGAGACAGCCTGAGAGAGGGAGCGAGAGAGAGAACGAGACAGCCTGAGAGAGAGAGCGAGACAGCCTGAGAGAGGGAGAGAGAGAGAGAGCGAGACAGCCTGAGAGAGGGAGAGAGAGAGAGAGCGAGACAGCCTGAGAGAGGGAGAGAGAGAGAGAGCGAGACAGCCTGAGAGAGGGAGCGAGAGAGAGAGCGAGACAGCCTGAGAGAGGGAGCGAGAGAGAGAGCGAGACAGCCTGAGAGAGGGAGCGAGAGAGAGAGAACGAGACAGCCTGAGACAGGGAGCGAGAGAGAGACAGCGAGACAGCCTGAGAGAGGGCACGAGCGAGAGGCAGCGAGACAGCCTGAGAGAGGGAGAGAGTGAGAGAGAGCGAGACAGCCTGAGAGAGGGAGCGAGAGAGAGAGAGCGAGACAGCCTGAGAGAGGGAGCGAGAGAGAGAGAGCGAGACAGCCTGAGAGAGGGAGCGAGAGAGAGAGAGCGAGACAGCCTGAGAGAGGGAGCGAGAGAGAGAGAACGAGACAGCCTGAGAGAGAGAGCGAGAGAGAGACAGCGACACCGCCTGAGAGAGGGAGCGAGAGAGAGACAGCGACACCGCCTGAGAGAGGGAGCGAGAGAGAGACAGCGACACCGCCTGAGAGAGGGAGCGAGAGAGAGACAGCGAGACAGCCTGAGAGAGGGAGAGAGAGACAGCCTGAGAGAGGGAGAGAGAGAGAGAGCGTGACAGCCTGAGTGAGGGAGAGAGAGAGATGGGCAAGATAGCCTGAGAGAGGGAGAGAGATGGGCAAGACAGCCTGAGGGAGAGAGAGAGAGAGCGAGACAGCCTGAGGGAGAGAGAGAGAGTGAGAGCGCGAGACAGCCTGAGGGAGAGAGAGAGAGTGAGAGCGCGAGACAGCCTGAGAGAGAGTGAGAGAGCGAGACAGCCTGAGAGAGGGAAAGAGAGTGAGAGAGTGAGACAGTATGAGAGAGAGAGAGCGAGACAGCCAGAGAGAGGGAGACAGCGAGACAGCCTGAGAGAGGGAGTGAGAGAGAGACAGTGAGACAGCCTGAGAGAGGGAGCGAGTGAGAGACAACGACACCGCCTGAGAGAGGGAGCGAGAGAGAGACAGCGAGACAGCCTAGAGAGGGAGAGAGATAGAGCGAGACAGCCTGAGAGAAGGAGAGAGAGAGCGAGACACCCGGAGAGAGGGAGCGAGAGAGAGAGAGAGAGAGAGAGCTAGACAGCCTGAGAGAGGGAGCGAGAGAGAGAGAACGAGACAGCCTGAGACAGGGAGCGAGAGAGAGACAGCGAGACAGCCTGAGAGAGCGCACGAGCGAGAGGCAGCGAGACAGCCTGAGAGAGGGGGAGAGAGAGAGAGAGAGCGAGACAGCCTGAGTGAGGGAGAGAGAGCGAGACAGCCTGAGAGAGGGAGTGAGAGAGAGAGAGAGCGAGACAGCCTGAGAGAGGGAGCGAGAGAGAGAGAACGAGACAGCCTGAGAGAGGGAGCGAGAGAGAGAGAACGAGACAGCCTGAGAGAGGGAGCGAGAGAGAGAGAACGAGACAGCCTGAGAGAGGGAGCGAGAGAGAGAGAACGAGACAGCCTGAGAGAGGGAGCGAGAGAGAGACAGTGACACCGCCTGAGAGAAGGAGCGAGAGAGAGACAGCGAGACAGCCTGATAGAGGGAGAGAGATAGAGAGAGCGAGACAGCCTGAGAGAAGGAGAGAGAGAGAGAGCGAGACAGCCTGAAAGAGGGAGCGAGAGAGAGAGAACGAGACAGCCTGAGACAGGGAGCGAGAGAGAGACAGCGAGACAGCCTGAGAGAGCGCACGAGCGAGAGGCAGCGAGACAGCCTGAGAGAGGGAGAGAGAGAGAGAGAGCGAGACAGCCTGAGTGAGGGAGAGAGAGAGAGAGCGAGACAGCCTGAGAGAGGGAGCGAGAGAGAGAGAGAGAGCGAGACAGCCTGAGAGAGGGAGCGAGAGAGAGAGAACGAGACAGCCTGAGACAGGGAGTGAGAGAGAGACAGTGAGACAGCCTGGGACAGGGAGCGAGAGAGAGACAGCGAGACAGCCTGAGAGAGCGCACGAGCGAGAGGCAGCGAGACAGCCTGAGAGAGGGAGCGAGAGAGAGACAGCGAGACAGCCTGAGAGAGCGCACGAGCGAGAGGCAGCGAGACAGCCTGAGAGAGGGAGCGAGAGAGAGAGAGCGAGACAGCCTGAGAGAGGGAGCGAGAGAGAGAGAGCGAGACAGCCTGAGAGAGGGAGCGAGAGAGAGAGAACGAGACAGCCTGAGAGAGGGAGCGAGAGAGAGAGAACGAGACAGCCTGAGAGAGGGAGCGAGAGAGAGAGAACGAGACAGCCTGAGAGAGGGAGCGAGACAGAGACAGTGACACCGCCTGAGAGAGGGAGCGAGAGAGAGACAGCGACACCGCCTGAGAGAGGGAGCGAGAGAGAGACAGCGAGACAGCCTGAGAGAGGGAGAGAGATAGAGAGAGCGAGACGGCCTGAGAGAGGGAGAGAGAGAGAGAGCGAAACGGCCTGAGAGAGGGAGTGAGAGGGAAACAGCGACACCGCCTGAGAGAGGGAGCGAGAGAGAGACAGCGAGACAGCCTGAGAGAGGGAGAGAGATAGAGAGCGAGACAGCCTGAGAGAGGGAGCGAGAGAGAGAGAATGAGACAGCCTGAGACAGGGAGCGAGAGAGAGACAGCGAGACAGCCTGAGAGAGGGCACAAGCGAGAGGCAGCGAGACAGCCTGAGAGAGGGAGAGAGAGAGAGAGAGCGAGACAGCCTGAGAGAGGGAGCGAGAGAGAGAGAACGAGACAGCCTGAGAGAGGGAGCGAGAGAGAGAACGAGACAGCCTGACAGAGGGAGCGAGAGAGAGAGAACGAGGCAGCCTGAGAGAGGGAGCGAGAGAGAGACAGTGACACCGCCTGAGAGAGGGAGTGAGAGAGAGACAGCGACACCGCCTGAGAGAGGGAGCGAGAGAGAGCCAGCGACACTGCCTGAGAGAGGGAGCGAGAGAGACAGCGAGACAGCCTGAGAGAGGGAGATAGAGACACAGCGAGACAGCCTGAGAGAGGGAGAGAGAGAGAGAGAGAGCGTGACAGCCTGAGAGAGGGAGAGAGAGAGATGGGCAAGATAGCCTGAGAGAGGGAGAGAGAGAGATTGGCGAAACAGCCTGAGGGAGAGAGAGAGAGAGCGAGACAGCCTGAGAGAGGGAGAGAGAGAGAGAGCGAGACAGCCTGAGAGAGGGAGACAGCGAGACAGCCTGAGAGAGGGACGAGAGAGAGAGAGCGAGATAGCCTGAGAGAGGGCGCGAGAGAGAGACAGTGAGACAGCCTGAGAGAGGGAGCGAGTGAGAGACAGCGACACCGCCTGAGAGAGGGAGCGAGAGATAGACAGCGAGACAGACTGAGAGAGGGAGAGAGATAGAGAGAGCGAGACAGCCTGAGAGAAGGAGAGAGAGAGAGAGAGAGAGAGAGGGAGACAGCCTGAGAGAGGGAGCGAGAGAGAGAGAACGAGACAGCCTGAGACAGGGAGCGAGAGAGAGACAGCGAGACAGCCTGAGAGAGCGCACGAGCTAGAGGCAGCGAGACAGCCTGAGAGAGGGAGAGAGAGAGAGAGAGAGAGCGAGACAGCCTGAGTGAGGGAGAGAGAGAGAGAGCGAGACAGCCTGAGAGAGGGAGCGAGAGAGAGAGCGAGACAGCGAGAGAGAGAGAACGAGACAGCCTGAGACAGGGAGCGAGAGAGAGACAGTGAGACAGCCTGAGACAGGGAGCGAGAGAGAGACAGCGAGACAGCCTGAGAGAGCGCACGAGCGAGAGGCAGCGAGACAGCCTGAGAGAGGGAGCGAGAGAGAGAGAGCGAGACAGCCTGAGAGAGGGAGCGAGAGAGAGAGAGCGAGACAGCCTGAGAGAGGGAGCGAGAGAGAGAGAACGAGACAGCCTGAGAGAGGGAGCGAGACAGAGACAGTGACACCGCCTGTGAGAGGGAGCGAGAGAGTGACAGCGACACCGCCTGAGAGAGGGAGCGAGAGAGAGACAGCGAGACAGCCTGAGAGAGCGCACGAGCGAGAGACAGTGAGACAGCCTGAGAGAGCGCACAAGCGAGAGGCAGCGAGACAGCCTGAGAGAGGGAGCGAGAGAGAGAGAGCGAGACAGCCTGAGAGAGGGAGCGAGAGAGAGAGAGCGAGACAGCCTGAGAGAGGGAGCGAGAGAGAGAACGAGACAGCCTGAGAGAGGGAGCGAGAGAGAGAGAACGAGACAGCCTGAGAGACGGAGCGAGAGAGAGAGAACGAGACAGCCTGAGAGAGGGAGCGAGACAGAGAGAGCGAGACGGCCTGAGAGAGGGAGAGAGAGAGAGAGCGAAACAGCCTGAGAGAGGGAGTGAGAGGGAAACAGCGACACCGCCTGAGAGAGGGAGCGAGAGAGAGACAGCGAGACAGCCTGAGAGAGGGAGAGAGATAGAGAGAGCGAGACAGCCTGAGAGAGAGAGCGAGACAGCCTGAGAGAGGGAGAGAGAGAGAGAGCGAGACAGCCTGAGAGAGGGAGAGAGAGAGAGAGCGAGACAGCCTGAGAGAGGGAGAGAGAGAGAGACCGAGACAGCCTGAGAGAGGGAGAGAGAGAGAGAGCGAGACAGCCTGAGAGAGGGAGCGAGAGAGAGAGAGCGAGACAGCCTGAGAGAGGGAGCGAGAGAGAGAGAGCGAGACAGCCTGAGAGAGGGAGCGAGAGAGAGAGAACGAGACAGCCTGAGACAGGGAGCGAGAGAGAGACAGCGAGACAGCCTGAGAGAGGGCACGAGCGAGAGGCAGCGAGACAGCCTGAGAGAGGGAGAGAGTGAGAGAGAGCGAGACAGCCTGAGAGAGGGAGCGAGAGAGAGAGAGCGAGACAGCCTGAGAGAGGGAGCGAGAGAGAGAGAGCGAGACAGCCTGAGAGAGGGAGCGAGAGAGAGAGAACGAGACAGCCTGAGAGAGAGAGCGAGAGAGAGACAGCGACACCGCCTGAGAGAGGGAGCGAGAGAGAGACAGCGACACCGCCTGAGAGAGGGAGCGAGAGAGAGACAGCGAGACAGCCTGAGAGAGGGAGAGAGAGACAGCCTGAGAGAGGGAGAGAGAGAGAGAGCGTGACAGCCTGAGTGAGGGAGAGAGAGAGATGGGCAAGATAGCCTGAGAGAGGGAGAGAGATGGGCAAGACAGCCTGAGGGAGAGAGAGAGAGAGCGAGACAGCCTGAGGGAGAGAGAGAGAGTGAGAGCGCGAGACAGCCTGAGGGAGAGAGAGAGAGTGAGAGCGCGAGACAGCCTGAGAGAGAGTGAGAGAGCGAGACAGCCTGAGAGAGGGAAAGAGAGTGAGAGTGTGAGACAGTATGAGAGAGAGAGAGCGAGACAGCCAGAGAGAGGGAGACAGCGAGGCAGCCTGAGAGAGGGAGTGAGAGAGAGACAGTGAGACAGCCTGAGAGAGGGAGCGAGTGAGAGACAACGACACCGCCTGAGAGAGGGAGCGAGAGGGAGACAGCGAGACAGCCTAGAGAGGGAGAGAGATAGAGCGAGACAGCCTGAGAGAAGGAGAGAGAGAGCGAGACACCCGGAGAGAGGGAGCGAGAGAGAGAGAGAGAGAGAGAGCTAGACAGCCTGAGAGAGGGAGCGAGAGAGAGAGAACGAGACAGCCTGAGACAGGGAGCGAGAGAGAGACAGCGAGACAGCCTGAGAGAGCGCACGAGCGAGAGGCAGCGAGACAGCCTGAGAGAGGGGGAGAGAGAGAGAGAGAGCGAGACAGCCTGAGTGAGGGAGAGAGAGCGAGACAGCCTGAGAGAGGGAGTGAGAGAGAGAGAGAGCGAGACAGCCTGAGAGAGGGAGCGAGAGAGAGAGAACGAGACAGCCTGAGAGAGGGAGCGAGAGAGAGAGAACGAGACAGCCTGAGAGAGGGAGCGAGAGAGAGAGAACGAGACAGCCTGAGAGAGGGAGCGAGAGAGAGAGAACGAGACAGCCTGAGAGAGGGAGCGAGAGAGAGACAGTGACACCGCCTGAGAGAAGGAGCGAGAGAGAGACAGCGAGACAGCCTGATAGAGGGAGAGAGATAGAGAGAGCGAGACAGCCTGAGAGAGGGAGAGAGAGAGAGAGCGAGACAGCCTGAGAGAGGGAGCGAGAGGGAAACAGCGACACCGCCTGAGAGAGGGAGCAAGAGAGAGACAGCGAGACAGCAAGAGAGAGGGAGCGAGAGATAGAGAGCGCGAGACAGCCTGAGAGAGAGAGCGAGACAGCCTGAGAGAGGGAGAGAGAGAGAGAGTGAGACAGCCTGAGAGAGGGAGAGAGAGAGAGAGCGAGACAGCCTGTGAGAGGGAGACAGCGAGACAGCCTGAGAGAGGGTGCGAGAGAGAGAGAGCGAGACAGCCTGAGAGAGGGAGCGAGTGAGAGACAGCGACACTGCCTGAGAGAGGGAGTGAGAGAGAGACAGCGAGACAGCCTGAGAGAGGGAGAGAGATAGAGAGAGCGAGACAGCCTGAGAGAAGGAGAGAGAGAGAGAGAGAGTGAGACAGCCTGAGAGAGGGAGCGAGAGAGAGAGAGAGCGGGACAGCCTGAGAGAGGGAGAGAGAGGGAGATAGCGAGACAGCCTGGGAGAGGGAGAGAGGGAAATAGAGCGAGACAGCCTGAGAGAGGGAGAGAGAGAGTGAGACAGCCTGTGCGAGGGAGAGAGAGAGACAGTCTGAGCGAGGGAGTGAGAGAGCGAGAATGAGACAGTCTGAGCAAGGGAGAGCGAGAGTGAGACAGTCTGAGCAAGGGAGAGAGAGAGCGAGAGGGAGACAGTCTGAGCGAGGGAAAGAGAGAGCGAGAGCGAGACAGTCTGAGTGAGGGAGAGAGAGGGTGAGAGCGAGATAGTCTGAGCGATGGAGAGCGAGTGCGAGAGCAAGACCGTCTGAGGGATGGAGAGAGAGAACGAGCTCGAGACAGTCAAAGCGAGGGAGAGAGAGAGTGAGACAGTCTGAGCGAGGGAGAGCGAGAGTGAGACAGTCTGAGCGAGGGAGAGAGAGAGACAGAGCGAAACAGCCTGAGTGAGAGAGAGAGAGCGAGACAGCCTGAGAGATGGAGAGAGACAGAGAGAGAGCGAGACTGCCTGAGGGAGAGAGTGAGAGAGAGAGCGAGACAGCCAAAGGGAGAGAGACAGAGAGAGCGAGACAGCCTGAGGGAGAGAGACAGAGAGAGCGAGACAACCTGAGAGAGGGAGAGAGAGAGAGAGCGAGACAGCCTGAGAGAGAGTGAGTGAGTGAGACAGCATGAGAGAGTGAGACAGCCTGAGCGATGGGGAGGGAGTGCGAGAGTGAGACAGCCTGAGAGAGGGAGAGAGAGAGAGCGAAACAGCCTGTGAGAGGGAGAGAGAGAGAGTGAGACAGCCTGAGAGAGGAAGTGAGAGAGAAAGAGCAAGACAGCCTGAGAGTGGGAGAGAGAGAGTGAGACCGCCTGAGAGAGGAAGAGAGAGAGCGAGACAGCCTGAGAGAGGGAGAGAGAGAGAGAGAGAGAGCGAGACAGCCTGTGAGAGGGGGAGAGAGAGTGATAGAGAGGGACACAGCCTGAGAGAGGGAGAGAGAGAGCGAAACAGCCTGAGAGAGGGAGAGAGAGAGATGGGCAAGACAGCCTGAGGGAGAGAGAGAGAGAGCGAGACAGCGTGAGGGAGAGAGAGAGTGAGAGCGCGAGACAGCCTGAGAGAGAGTGAGAGAGCGTGACAGCCTGAGAGAGGGAAAGAGAGTGAGAGAGTGAGATAGCCTGAGAGAGAGAGAGCGAGACAGCCTGAGAGAGAGAGAGCGAGACAGCCTGAGAGAGGGAGCGAGAGAGAGAGAGCGAGACAGCCTGAGAGAGGGAGCGAGAGAGAGAGAGCGAGACAGCCTGAGAGAGGGAGCGAGAGAGAGAGAACGAGACAGCCTGAGAGAGAGAGCGAGAGAGAGACAGCGACACCGCCTGAGAGAGGGAGCGAGAGAGAGACAGCGACACCGCCTGAGAGAGGGAGCGAGAGAGAGACAGCGAGACAGCCTGAGAGAGGGAGAGAGAGACAGCCTGAGAGAGGGAGAGAGAGAGAGAGCGTGACAGCCTGAGAGAGGGAGAGAGAGAGATGGGCAAGATAGCCTGAGAGAGGGAGAGAGAGAGATGGGCAAGACAGCCTGAGGGAGAGAGAGAGAGAGCGAGACAGCCTGAGGGAGAGAGAGAGAGTGAGAGCGCGAGACAGCCTGAGAGAGAGTGAGAGAGCGAGACAGCCTGAGAGAGGGAAAGAGAGTGAGAGAGTGAGACAGTATGAGAGAGAGAGAGCGAGACAGCCAGAGAGAGGGAGACAGCGAGACAGCCTGAGAGAGGGAGTGAGAGAGAGACAGTGAGACAGCCTGAGAGAGGGAGCGAGTGAGAGACAACGACACCGCCTGAGAGAGGGAGCGAGAGAGAGACAGCGAGACAGCCTAGAGAGGGAGAGAGATAGAGCGAGACAGCCTGAGAGAAGGAGAGAGCGAGACACCCGGAGAGAGGGAGCGAGAGAGAGAGAGAGAGAGAGCTAGACAGCCTGAGAGAGGGAGCGAGAGAGAGAGAACGAGACAGCCTGAGACAGGGAGCGAGAGAGAGACAGCGAGACAGCCTGAGAGAGCGCACGAGCGAGAGGCAGCGAGACCGCCTGAGAGAGGGGGAGAGAGAGAGAGAGAGAGCGAGACAGCCTGAGTGAGGGAGAGAGAGAGAGACAGCCTGAGAGAGGGAGCGAGAGAGAGAGAGAGCGAGACAGCCTGAGAGAGGGAGCGAGAGAGAGAGAACGAGACAGCCTGAGAGAGGGAGCGAGAGAGAGAGAACGAGACAGCCTGAGAGAGGGAGCGAGAGAGAGAGAACGAGACAGCCTGAGAGAGGGAGCGAGAGAGAGAGAACGAGACAGCCTGAGAGAGGGAGCGAGAGAGAGACAGTGACACCGCCTGAGAGAAGGAGCGAGAGAGAGACAGCGAGACAGCCTGATAGAGGGAGAGAGATAGAGAGAGCGAGACAGCCTGAGAGAGGGAGAGAGAGAGAGAGAGCGAGACAGCCTGAGAGAGGGAGCGAGAGGGAAACAGCGACACCGCCTGAGAGAGGGAGCGAGAGAGAGACAGCGAGACAGCCTGAGAGAGGGAGCGAGAGATAGAGACCGCGAGACAGCCTGAGAGAGAGAGCGAGACAGCCTGAGAGAGGGAGAGAGAGAGAGAGTGAGACAGCCTGAGAGAGGGAGAGAGAGAGAGAGCGAGACAGCCTGTGAGAGGGAGACAGCGAGACAGCCTGAGAGAGGGTGCGAGAGAGAGAGAGCGAGACAGCCTGAGAGAGAGAGCGAGTGAGAGACAGCGACACTGCCTGAGAGAGGGAGTGAGAGAGAGACAGCGAGACAGCCTGAGAGAGGGAGAGAGATAGAGAGAGCGAGACAGCCTGAGAGAAGGAGAGAGAGAGAGAGAGAGAGTGAGACAGCCTGAGAGAGGGAGCGAGAGAGAGAGAGAGCGGGACAGCCTGAGAGAGGGAGAGAGAGGGAGATAGCGAGACAGCCTGGGAGAGGGAGAGAGGGAAATAGAGCGAGACAGCCTGAGAGAGGGAGAGAGAGAGTGAGACAGCCTGTGCGAGGGAGAGAGAGAGACAGTCTGAGCGAGGGAGTGAGAGAGCGAGAATGAGACAGTCTGAGCGAGGGAGAGAGAGAGCGAGAGGGAGACAGTCTGAGCGAGGGAAAGAGAGAGCGAGAGCGAGACAGTCTGAGTGAGGGAGAGAGAGGGTGAGAGCGAGATAGTCTGAGCGATGGAGAGCGAGTGCGAGAGCAAGACCGTCTGAGGGATGGAGAGAGAGAACGAGCTCGAGACAGTCAAAGCGAGGGAGAGAGAGAGTGAGACAGTCTGAGCGAGGGAGAGCGAGAGTGAGACAGTCTGAGCGAGGGAGAGAGAGAGACAGAGCGAAACAGCCTGAGTGAGAGAGAGAGAGCGAGACAGCCTGAGAGATGGAGAGAGACAGAGAGAGAGCGAGACTGCCTGAGGGAGAGAGTGAGAGAGAGAGCGAGACAGCCAAAGGGAGAGAGACAGAGAGAGCGAGACAGCCTGAGGGAGAGAGACAGAGAGAGCGAGACAACCTGAGAGAGGGAGAGAAAGAGAGAGCGAGACAGCCTGAGAGAGAGTGAGTGAGTGAGACAGCATGAAAGAGCGAGACAGCCTGAGCGATGGGGAGGGAGTGCGAGAGTGAGAGAGCCTGAGAGAGGGAGAGAGAGAGAGCGAAACAGCCTGTGAGAGGGAGAGAGAGAGAGTGAGACAGCCTGAGAGAGGAAGTGAGAGAGAAAGAGCAAGACAGCCTGAGAGTGGGAGAGAGAGAGTGAGACCGCCTGAGAGAGGAAGAGAGAGAGCGAGACAGCCTGAGAGAGGGAGAGAGAGAGAGAGAGAGAGCGAGACAGCCTGTGAGAGGAGGAGAGAGAGTGATAGAGAGGGACACAGCCTGAGAGAGGGAGAGAGAGAGCGAAACAGCCTGAGAGAGGGAGAGAGAGAGATGGGCAAGACAGCCTGAGGGAGAGAGAGAGAGAGCGAGACAGCGTGAGGGAGAGAGAGAGTGAGAGCGCGAGACAGCCTGAGAGAGAGTGAGAGAGCGTGACAGCCTGAGAGAGGGAAAGAGAGTGAGAGAGTGAGATAGCCTGAGAGAGAGAGAGCGAGACAGCCTGAGAGAGGGAGCGAGAGAGAGAGAGCGAGACAGCCTGAGAGAGGGAGCGAGAGAGAGAGAGCGAGACAGCCTGAGAGAGGGAGCGAGAGAGAGAGAACGAGACAGCCTGAGAGAGAGAGCGAGAGAGAGACAGCGACACCGCCTGAGAGAGGGAGCGAGAGAGAGACAGCGACACCGCCTGAGAGAGGGAGCGAGAGAGAGACAGCGAGACAGCCTGAGAGAGGGAGAGAGAGACAGCCTGAGAGAGGGAGCGAGAGAGAGAGCGTGACAGCCTGAGAGAGGGAGAGAGAGAGATGGGCAAGATAGCCTGAGAGAGGGAGAGAGAGAGATGGGCAAGACAGCCTGAGGGAGAGAGAGAGAGAGCGAGACAGCCTGAGGGAGAGAGAGAGAGTGAGAGCGCGAGACAGCCTGAGGGAGAGAGAGAGAGTGAGAGCGCGAGACAGCCTGAGAGAGAGTGAGAGAGCGAGACAGCCTGAGAGAGGGAAAGAGAGTGAGAGAGTGAGACAGTGTGAGAGAGAGAGAGCGAGACAGCCAGAGAGAGGGAGACAGCGAGACAGCCTGAGAGAGGGAGTGAGAGAGAGACAGTGAGACAGCCTGAGAGAGGGAGCGAGTGAGAGACAACGACACCGCCTGAGAGAGGGAGCGAGAGAGAGACAGCGAGACAGCCTAGAGAGGGAGAGAGATAGAGCGAGACAGCCTGAGAGAAGGAGAGAGAGAGCGAGACACCCGGAGAGAGGGAGCGAGAGAGAGAGAGAGAGAGAGCTAGACAGGCTGAGAGAGGGAGCGAGAGAGAGAGAACGAGACAGCCTGAGACAGGGAGCGAGAGAGAGACAGCGAGACAGCCTGAGAGAGGGGGAGAGAGAGAGAGAGAGCGAGACAGCCTGAGTGAGGGAGTGAGAGAGAGACAGCCTGAGAGAGGGAGCGAGAGAGAGAGAGAGCGAGACAGCCTGAGAGAGGGAGCGAGAGAGAGAGAACGAGACAGCCTGAGAGAGGGAGCGAGAGAGAGAGAACGAGACAGCCTGAGAGAGGGAGCGAGAGAGAGAGAACGAGATAGCCTGAGAGAGGGAGCGAGAGAGAGAGAACGAGACAGCCTGAGAGAGGGAGCGAGAGAGAGACAGTGACACCGCCTGAGAGAAGGAGCGAGAGAGAGACAGCGAGACAGCCTGATAGAGGGAGAGAGATAGAGACAGCGAGACAGCCTGAGAGAGGGAGAGAGAGAGAGAGCGAGACAGCCTGAGAGAGGGAGCGAGAGGGAAACAGCGACACCGCCTGAGAGAGGGAGCGAGAGAGAGACAGCGAGACAGCCTGAGAGAGGGAGCGAGAGATAGAGAGCGCGAGACAGCCTGAGAGAGAGAGCGAGACAGCCTGAGAGAGGGAGAGAGAGAGAGAGTGAGACAGCCTGAGAGAGGGAGAGAGAGAGAGAGCGAGACAGCCTGTGAGAGGGAGACAGCGAGACAGCCTGAGAGAGGGAGTGAGAGAGAGAAAGCGAGACAGCCTGAGAGAGGGAGAGAGATAGAGAGAGCGAGACAGCCTGAGAGAAGGAGAGAGAGAGAGAGAGAGTGAGACAGCCTGAGAGAGGGAGCGAGAGAGAGAGAGAGCGGGACAGCCTGAGAGAGGGAGAGAGAGGGAGATAGCGAGACAGCCTGGGAGAGGGAGAGAGGGAAATAGAGCGAGACAGCCTGAGAGAGGGAGAGAGAGAGTGAGACAGCCTGTGCGAGGGAGAGAGAGAGACAGTCTGAGCGAGGGAGTGAGAGAGCGAGAATGAGACAGTCTGAGCGAGGGAGAGAGAGAGCGAGAGTGAGACAGTCTGAGCAAGGGAGAGAGAGAGCGAGAGGGAGACAGTCTGAGCGAGGGAAAGAGAGAGCGAGACAGTCTGAGTGAGGGAGAGAGAGGGTGAGAGCGAGATAGTCTGAGCGATGGAGAGCGAGTGCGAGAGCAAGACCGTCTGAGGGATGGAGAGAGAGAACGAGCTCGAGACAGTCAAAGCGAGGGAGAGAGAGAGTGAGACAGTCTGAGCGAGGGAGAGCGAGAGTGAGACAGTCTGAGCGAGGGAGAGAGAGAGACAGAGCGAAACAGCCTGAGTGAGAGAGAGAGAGCGAGACAGCCTGAGAGATGGAGAGAGACAGAGAGAGAGCGAGACTGCCTGAGGGAGAGAGTGAGAGAGAGAGCGAGACAGCCAAAGGGAGAGAGACAGAGAGAGCGAGACAACCTGAGGGAGAGAGACAGAGAGAGCGAGACAACCTGAGAGAGGGAGAGAGAGAGAGAGCGAGACAGCCTGAGAGAGAGTGAGTGAGTGAGACAGCATGAGAGAGCGAGACAGCCTGAGCGATGGGGAGGGAGTGCGAGAGTGAGACAGCCTGAGAGAGGGAGAGAGAGAGAGCGAAACAGCCTGTGAGAGGGAGAGAGAGAGAGTGAGACAGCCTGAGAGAGGAAGTGAGAGAGAAAGAGCAAGACAGCCTGAGAGTGGGAGAGAGAGAGTGAGACCGCCTGAGAGAGGAAGAGAGAGAGCGAGACAGCCTGAGAGAGGGAGAGAGAGAGAGAGAGAGAGAGAGAGCGCGAGACAGCCTGTGAGAGGGGGAGAGAGAGTGATAGAGAGGGACACAGCCTGAGAGAGGGAGAGAGAGAGCGAAACAGCCTGAGAGAGGGAGAGAGAGAGATGGGCAAGACAGCCTGAGGGAGAGAGAGAGAGAGCGAGACAGCGTGAGGGAGAGAGAGAGTGAGAGCGCGAGACAGCCTGAGAGAGAGTGAGAGAGCGTGACAGCCTGAGAGAGGGAAAGAGAGTGAGAGAGTGAGATAGCCTGAGAGAGAGAGAGCGAGACAGCCTGAGAGAGGGAGAGAGATAGAGAGAGCGAGACAGCCTGAGAGAGAGAGAGCGAGACAGCCTGAGAGAGGGAGAGAGATAGAGAGAGCGAGACAGCCTGAGAGACAGAGCGAGACAGCCTGAGAGAGGGAGAGAGAGAGAGAGCGAGACAGCCTGAGAGAGGGAGAGAGAGAGAGAGCGAGACAGCCTGAGAGAGGGAGACAGCAAGACAGCCTGAGAGAGGGAGCGAGAGAGAGAGAGCGAGACAGCCTGAGAGAGGGCGCGAGAGAGAGACAGTGAGACAGCCTGAGAGAGGGAGCGAGTGAGAGACAGCGACACCGCCTGAGAGAGGGAGCGAGAGAGAGAGAGAGAGCGAGACAGCCTGAGAGAGGGAGCGAGAGAGAACGAGACAGCCTGAGACAGGGAGCGAGAGAGAGACAGCGAGACAGCCTGAGAGAGCGCACGAGCGAGAGGCAGCGAGACAGCCTGAGAGAGGGAGAGAGAGAGAGAGAGAGACCGAGACAGCCTGAGTGAGGGAGAGAGAGAGAGAGAGCGAGACAGCCTGAGAGAGGGAGCGAGAGAGAGAGAACGAGACAGCCTGAGAGAGGGAGCGAGAGAGAGAGAATGAGACAGCCTGACAGAGGGAGTGAGAGAGAGACAGCGACACCACCTGAGAGAGGGAGAGAGAGAGCAAGACATCCTGAGAGAGGCAGAGGGAGAGAGAGACCGAGACAGCCTGAGAGCGAGACAGCTTGAGAGAGGGAGAGAGAATGAGAGAGCGAGACAGCCTGAGAGAGGGAGGGAGAGAGAGAGAGCGAGACAGCCTGAGAGGGACCGAGGGAGAGAGAGCGAGACAGCCTGAGAGAGGGAGCGAGAGAGAGAGCGAGACAGCCTGAGCGAGGGGGAGGGAGTGCGAGATTGAGACAGCCTGAGAGAGGGAGAGAGAGAGAGTGAGAGAGCCTGAGAGAGGGAGAGAGGGAGAGAGAGAGAGTGAGAGAGCCTGAGAGAGGGAGAGAGAGCGAGAGAGCCTGAGAGAGGGAGAGCGAGAGAGCCTGAGAGAGGGAGAGAGAGAGAGCGAGAGAGCCTGAGAGAGGGAGAGAGAGAGAGCGAGGTAGCCTGAGAGAGGGAGAGAGAGAGAGCGAGAGAGCCTGAGAGGGAGAGAGAGAGAGCGAGGTAGCCTGAGAGAGGGAGAGAGAGAGAGAGAGCGACTCAGCCTGAGAGAGGGAGTGAGAGAGAGAGAGCGAGACAGCCTGAGAGAGGGAGCGAGAGAGAGAGAGCGAGACAGCCTGAGAGAGGGAATGAGAGAGAGATCAAGACAGCCTGAGAGAGGGAATGAGAGAGAGATCGAGACAGCCTGAGACAGGGAGCGAGAGAGAGATAGCGACACCGCCTGAGAGAGGTAGCGAGAGAGAGACAGCGACACTGCCTGAGAGAGGGAGCGAGAGAAAGATAGCGAGACAGCCTGAGAGAGGGAGCGAGAGAGAGACAGCAAGTCAGCCTGAGAGAGGGAGCAAGAGAGAGAGAGCGAGACAGCCTGACAGAGCGAGAGAGAGGGCGAGACAGCCTGCCAGAGCGAGAGAGAGAGAGAGAGAGCGAGACAGCCTGAGACAGGCAGAGAGAGAGAGAGAGCGAGACAGCCTGACGGAGAGAGACTGAAAGAGCGAGACGGCCTGAGAGAGGGAGAGAGAGAGAGAGCCCTAGACAGCCTGAGAGTGAGTGATAGAGCGAAACAGCCTGAGAGAGGGAGAGAGAGTGAGAGGGCGAGGCACCCTGAGAGAGTGAGAGAGAGAGGAGCGAGACAGCCTGAGAGAGGGAGAGAGAGAGAGCGAGACAGCCTGAGAGAGGGAGAGAGAGAGAGAGAGCGACTCAGCCTGAGAGAGGGAGAGAGAGAGAGAGAGCGACTCAGCCTGAGAGAGGGAGAGAGAGAGAGAGAGCGACTCAGCCTGAGAGAGGGAGTGAGAGAGAGAGCGACTCAGCCTGAGAGAGGGAGCGAGAGAGAGAGAGCGAGACAGCCTGAGAGAGGGAGCGAGAGAGAGAGAGCAAGACAGCCTGAGAGAGGGAGCGAGAGAGAGAGAGCGAGACAGCCTGAGAGAGGGAGAGAGAGAGAGAGAGCGAGACAGCCTGAGAGAGGGAATGAGAGAGTGATCGAGACAGCCTGAGACAGGGAGCGAGAGAGAGAGCGAGACAGCCTGAGAGAGGGCGCGAGAGAGAGATAGCGACACCGCCTGAGAGAGGGAGCGAGAGAGAGACAGCGACACCGCCTGAGAGAGGGAGCGAGAGAAAGACAGCGAGACAGTCTGAGAGAGGGAGCCAGAGAGAGACAGCGAGTCAGCCTGAGAGAGGGAGCGAGAGAGAGAGCGAGACAGCCTGACAGAGCGAGAGAGAGGGCGAGACAGCCTGACAGAGCGAGAGAGAGAGAGAGAGCGAGACAGCCTGAGACAGGCAGAGAGAGAGAGAGAGCGAGACAGCCTGAGAGAGGGAGCGAGAGAGAGACAGCGAGACAGCCTGAGAGAGGGCGTGAGAGGGAGGCAGCGAGACAGCCTGAGAGAGGGAGCGAGAGAAAGACAGCGAGACAGTCTGAGACAGGGAGCGAGAGAGAGACAGTCTGAGAGAGGGAACGAGAGCGAGACAGCCTGACAGAGCGAGAGAGAGAGCAAGACAGCCTGAAAGAGAGAGAGAGAGAGAGAGAGAGAGAGCGAGACAGCCTGAGAGAGGGAGGGAGGGAGTGAGAGAGCAAGACAGCGAGAGAGAGAGAGAGAGCAAGACAGCCTGAGAGAGGGAGCGAGAGAGAGAGAGAGCGAGACAGCCTGAGAGAGGGAGCGAGAGAGAGGCAGCGAG
This sequence comes from Isurus oxyrinchus, assembly GCA_026770705.1. Taxonomy (NCBI): domain Eukaryota; kingdom Metazoa; phylum Chordata; class Chondrichthyes; order Lamniformes; family Lamnidae; genus Isurus; species Isurus oxyrinchus. The sequence goes on from JANJGN010002041.1 coordinate 77,720, forward strand.
ACAGCCTGAGAGAGGGAGCGAGAGAGAGGAAGCGAGACAGCCTGAGAGAGGGAGCGACAGAGCGAGACAGCCTGAGAGAGGGAGCGACAGAGCGAGACAGCCTGAGAGAGGGAGTGAGAGAGGGAGAGCGAGACAGCCTGAGATAGGGCGTGAGAGAGGAAGCGAGACAGCCTGAGAGGGGGAGAGAGAGAGAGCGAGACAGCCTGAGAGAGGAAGTGAGAGAGAAAGAGCAAGACAGCTTGAGAGTGGGAGAGAGAGAGAGAGAGAGAGAGAGAGTGAAACCGCCCGAGAGAGGAAGAGAGAGAGCAAGACATCCTGAGAGAGGGAGAGAGAGAGAGAGAGAGCGAGACAGCCTGTGAGAGGGGAAGAGAGAGTGAGATAGAGGGACACAGCCTGAGAGAGGGAGAGAGAGAGCGAAACAGCCTGAGAGAGGGAGAGAGAGAGATGGGCAAGACAGCCTGAGGGAGAGAGAGAGAGAGCGAGACAGCGTGAGGGAGAGAGAGAGTGAGAGCGCGAGACAGCCTGAGAGAGAGTGAGAGAGCGAGACAGCCTGAGAGAGGGAAAGAGAGTGAGAGAGTGAGACAGCCTGAGAGAGAGAGAGCGAGACAGCCTGAGAGTGGGAGAGAGATAGAGAGAGCGAGACAGCCTGAGAGACAGAGCGAGACAGCCTGAGAGAGGGAGAGAGAGGGAGAGCGAGACAGCCTGAGAGAGGGAGAGAGAGAGAGAGCGAGACAGCCTGAGAGAGGGAGAGAGAGAGAGAGCGAGACAGCCTGAGAGAGGGAGACAGCGAGACAGCCTGAGAGAGGGAGCGAGAGAGAGAGAGCGAGATAGCCTGAGAGAGGGCGCGAGAGGGAGACGGTGAGACAGCCTGAGAGAGGGAGCAAGTGAGAGACAGCGACACCGCCTGAGAGAGGGAGCGAGAGATAGACAGCGAGACAGACTGAGAGAGGGAGAGAGATAGAGAGCGCGAGACAGCCTGAGAGAAGGAGAGAGAGAGAGAGAGAGAGAGCGAGACAGCCTGAGAGAGGGAGCGAGAGAGAGAGAGAGAGCGAGACAGCCTGAGAGAGGGAGCGAGAGAGAGAGAGAGAGCGAGACAGCCTGAGAGAGGGAGCGAGAGAGAGAGAACGAGACAGCCTGAGACAGGGAGCGAGAGAGAGACAGCGAGACAGCCTGAGAGAGCGCACGAGCGAGAGGCAGCGAGACAGCCTGAGAGAGGGAGAGAGAGAGAGAGAGCGAGACAGCCTGAGTGAGGGAGAGAGAGAGAGAGCGAGACAGCCTGAGAGAGGGAGCGAGAGAGAGAGAGAGAGCGAGACAGCCTGAGAGAGGGAGCGAGAGAGAGAGAACGAGACAGCCTGAGACAGGGAGCGAGAGAGAGACAGTGAGACAGCCTGAGACAGGGAGCGAGAGAGAGACAGCGAGATAGCCTGAGAGAGCGCACGAGCGAGAGGCAGCGAGACAGCCTGAGAGAGGGAGCGAGAGAGAGAGAGCGAGACAGCCTGAGAGAGGGAGCGAGAGAGAGAGAGCGAGACAGCCTGAGAGAGGGAGCGAGAGAGAGAGAACGAGACAGCCTGAGAGAGGGAGCGAGAGAGAGAGAACGAGACAGCCTGAGAGAGGGAGCGAGACAGAGACAGTGACACCGCCTGAGAGAGGGAGCGAGAGAGAGACAGCGACACCGCCTGAGAGAGGGAGCGAGAGAGAGACAGCGAGACAGCCTGAGAGAGGGAGAGAGATAGAGAGAGCGAGACGGCCTGAGAGGGAGAGAGAGAGAGAGCGAAACGGCCTGAGAGAGGGAGTGAGAGGGAAACAGCGACACCGCCTGAGAGAGGGAGCGAGAGAGAGACAGCGAGACAGCCTGAGAGAGGGAGAGAGATAGAGAGCGAGACAGCCTGAGAGAGGGAGAGAGAGAGAGAGCGAGACAGCCTGAGAGAGGGAGAGAGAGAGAGAGCGAGACAGCCTGAGAGAGGGAGCGAGAGAGAGAGAATGAGACAGCCTGAGACAGGGAGCGAGAGAGAGACAGCGAGACAGCCTGAGAGAGGGCACGAGCGAGAGGCAGCGAGACAGCCTGAGAGAGGGAGAGAGAGAGAGAGAGCGAGACAGCCTGAGAGAGGGAGTGAGAGAGAGAGAACGAGACAGCCTGAGAGAGGGAGCGAGAGAGAGAACGAGACAGCCTGACAGAGGGAGCGAGAGAGAGAGAACGAGGCAGCCTGAGAGAGGGAGCGAGAGAGAGACAGTGACACCGCCTGAGAGAGGGAGCGAGAGAGAGACAGCGACACCGCCTGAGAGAGGGAGCGAGAGAGTGACAGCGACACCGCCTGAGAGAGGGAGCGAGAGAGACAGCGAGACAGCCTGAGAGAGGGAGATAGAGACACAGCGAGACAGCCTGAGAGAGGGAGAGAGAGAGAGAGAGAGCGTGACAGCCTGAGAGAGGGAGAGAGAGAGATGGGCAAGATAGCCTGAGAGAGGGAGCGAGAGAGATTGGCAAGACAGCCTGAGGGAGAGAGAGAGAGAGCGAGACAGCCTGAGAGAGGGAGAGAGAGAGAGAGCGAGACAGCCTGAGAGAGGGAGACAGCGAGACAGCCTGAGAGAGGGACGAGAGAGAGAGAGCGAGATAGCCTGAGAGAGGGCGCGAGAGAGAGACAGTGAGACAGCCTGAGAGAGGGAGCGAGTGAGAGACAGCGACACCGCCTGAGAGAGGGAGCGAGAGATAGACAGCGAGACAGACTGAGAGAGGGAGAGAGATAGAGAGAGCGAGACAGCCTGAGAGAAGGAGAGAGAGAGAGAGAGCGAGACAGCCTGAGAGAGGGAGCGAGAGAGAGAGAGAGAGGGAGACAGCCTGAGAGAGGGAGCGAGAGAGAGAGAACGAGACAGCCTGAGACAGGGAGCGAGAGAGAGACAGCGAGACAGCCTGAGAGAGCGCACGAGCGAGAGGCAGCGAGACAGCCTGAGAGAGGGAGAGAGAGAGAGAGAGAGCGAGACAGCCTGAGTGAGGGAGAGAGAGAGAGAGAGAGCGAGACAGCCTGAGAGAGGGAGCGAGAGAGAGAGAGAGAGCGAGACAGCGAGAGAGAGAGAACGAGACAGCCTGAGACAGGGAGCGAGAGAGAGACAGTGAGACAGCCTGAGACAGGGAGCGAGAGAGAGACAGCGAGACAGCCTGAGAGAGCGCACGAGCGAGAGGCAGCGAGACAGCCTGAGAGAGGGAGCGAGAGAGAGAGAGCGAGACAGCCTGAGAGAGGGAGCGAGAGAGAGAGAGCGAGACAGCCTGAGAGAGGGAGCGAGAGAGAGAGAACGAGACAGCCTGAGAGAGGGAGCGAGACAGAGACAGTGACACCGCCTGTGAGAGGGAGCGAGAGAGTGACAGCGACACCGCCTGAGAGAGGGAGCGAGAGAGAGACAGCGAGACAGCCTGAGAGAGGGAGAGAGATAGAGAGAGCGAGACGGCCTGAGAGAGGGAGAGAGAGAGAGAGCGAGACAGCCTGAGAGAGGGAGCGAGAGAGAGAGAACGAGACAGCCTGAGAGAGGGAGCGAGAGAGAGAACGAGACAGCCTGACAGAGGGAGCGAGAGAGAGAGAACGAGGTAGCCTGAGAGAGGGAGCGAGAGAGAGACAGTGACACCCCCTGAGAGAGGGAGCGAGAGAGAGACAGCGACACCGCCTGAGAGAGGGAGCGAGAGAGAGACAGCGACACCGCCTGAGAGAGGGAGCGAGAGAGACAGCGAGACAGCCTGAGAGAGGGAGATAGAGACACAGCGAGACAGCCTGAGAGAGGGAGAGAGAGAGAGAGAGAGCGTGACAGCCTGAGAGAGGGAGAGAGAGAGATGGGCAAGATAGCCTGAGAGAGGGAGCGAGAGAGATTGGCAAGACAGCCTGAGGGAGAGAGAGAGAGAGCGAGACAGCCTGAGAGAGGGAGAGAGAGAGAGAGCGAGACAGCCTGAGAGAGGGAGACAGCGAGACAGCCTGAGAGAGGGACGAGAGAGAGAGAGCGAGATAGCCTGAGAGAGGGCGCGAGAGAGAGACAGTGAGACAGCCTGAGAGAGGGAGCGAGTGAGAGACAGCGACACCGCCTGAGAGAGGGAGCGAGAGATAGACAGCGAGACAGACTGAGAGAGGGAGAGAGATAGAGAGAGCGAGACAGCCTGAGAGAAGGAGAGAGAGAGAGAGAGCGAGACAGCCTGAGAGAGGGAGCGAGAGAGAGAGAGAGAGGGAGACAGCCTGAGAGAGGGAGCGAGAGAGAGAGAACGAGACAGCCTGAGACAGGGAGCGAGAGAGAGACAGCGAGACAGCCTGAGAGAGCGCACGAGCGAGAGGCAGCGAGACAGCCTGAGAGAGGGAGAGAGAGAGAGAGAGAGCGAGACAGCCTGAGTGAGGGAGAGAGAGAGAGAGCGAGATAGCCTGAGAGAGGGAGCGAGAGAGAGAGAGAGAGCGAGACAGCGAGAGAGAGAGAACGAGACAGCCTGAGACAGGGAGCGAGAGAGAGACAGTGAGACAGCCTGAGACAGGGAGCGAGAGAGAGACAGCGAGACAGCCTGAGAGAGCGCACGAGCGAGAGGCAGCGAGGACAGCCTGAGAGAGGGAGAGAGAGAGAGAGAGAGCGAGACAGCCTGAGTGAGGGAGAGAGAGAGAGAGCGAGATAGCCTGAGAGAGGGAGCGAGAGAGAGAGAGAGAGCGAGACAGCGAGAGAGAGAGAACGAGACAGCCTGAGACAGGGAGCGAGAGAGAGACAGTGAGACAGCCTGAGACAGGGAGCGAGAGAGAGACAGCGAGACAGCCTGAGAGAGCGCACGAGCGAGAGGCAGCGAGACAGCCTGAGAGAGGGAGCGAGAGAGAGAGAGCGAGACAGCCTGAGAGAGGGAGCGAGAGAGAGAGAGCGAGACAGCCTGAGAGAGGGAGCGAGAGAGAGAGAACGAGACAGCCTGAGAGAGGGAGCGAGAGAGAGAGAACGAGACAGCCTGAGAGACGGAGCGAGAGAGAGAGAACGAGACAGCCTGAGAGAGGGAGCGAGACAGAGACAGTGACACCGCCTGAGAGAGGGAGCGAGAGAGTGACAGCGACACCGCCTGAGAGAGGGAGCGAGAGAGAGACAGCGAGACAGCCTGAGAGAGGGAGAGAGATAGAGAGAGCGAGACGGCCTGAGAGAGGGAGAGAGAGAGAGAGCGAAACAGCCTGAGAGAGGGAGTGAGAGGGAAACAGCGACACCGCCTGAGAGAGGGAGCGAGAGAGAGACAGCGACACCGCCTGAGAGAGGGAGCGAGAGAGAGACAGCGAGACAGCCTGAGAGAGGGAGAGAGATAGAGAGAGCGAGACAGCCTGAGAGAGAGAGCGAGACAGCCTGAGAGAGGGAGAGAGAGAGAGAGCGAGACAGCCTGAGTGAGGGAGAGAGAGAGAGAGCGAGACAGCCTGAGAGAGGGAGCGAGAGAGAGAGAGAGAGCGAGACAGCCTGAGAGAGGGAGCGAGAGAGAGAGAACGAGACAGCCTGAGACAGGGAGCGAGAGAGAGACAGTGAGACAGCCTGAGACAGGGAGCGAGAGAGAGACAGCGAGATAGCCTGAGAGAGCGCGATGAGCGAGAGGCAGCGAGACAGCCTGAGAGAGGGAGCGAGAGAGAGAGAGCGAGACAGCCTGAGAGAGGGAGCGAGAGAGAGAGAGCGAGACAGCCTGAGAGAGGGAGCGAGAGAGAGAGAACGAGACAGCCTGAGAGAGGGAGCGAGAGAGAGAGAACGAGACAGCCTGAGAGAGGGAGCGAGAGAGAGAGAACGAGACAGCCTGAGAGAGGGAGCGAGACAGAGACAGTGACACCGCCTGAGAGAGGGAGCGAGAGAGAGACAGCGACACCGCCTGAGAGAGGGGAGCGAGAGAGAGACAGCGAGACAGCCTGAGAGAGGGAGAGAGATAGAGAGAGCGAGACGGCCTGAGAGGGAGAGAGAGAGAGAGCGAAACGGCCTGAGAGAGGGAGTGAGAGGGAAACAGCGACACCGCCTGAGAGAGGGAGCGAGAGAGAGACAGCGAGACAGCCTGAGAGAGGGAGAGAGATAGAGAGCGAGACAGCCTGAGAGAGGGAGAGAGAGAGAGAGCGAGACAGCCTGAGAGAGGGAGAGAGAGAGAGAGCGAGACAGCCTGAGAGAGGGAGCGAGAGAGAGAGAATGAGACAGCCTGAGACAGGGAGCGAGAGAGAGACAGCGAGACAGCCTGAGAGAGGGCACGAGCGAGAGGCAGCGAGACAGCCTGAGAGAGGGAGAGAGAGAGAGAGAGCGAGACAGCCTGAGAGAGGGAGTGAGAGAGAGAGAACGAGACAGCCTGAGAGAGGGAGCGAGAGAGAGAACGAGACAGCCTGACAGAGGGAGCGAGAGAGAGAGAACGAGGCAGCCTGAGAGAGGGAGCGAGAGAGAGACAGTGACACCGCCTGAGAGAGGGAGCGAGAGAGAGACAGCGACACCGCCTGAGAGAGGGAGCGAGAGAGTGACAGCGACACCGCCTGAGAGAGGGAGCGAGAGAGACAGCGAGACAGCCTGAGAGAGGGAGATAGAGACACAGCGAGACAGCCTGAGAGAGGGAGAGAGAGAGAGAGAGAGCGTGACAGCCTGAGAGAGGGAGAGAGAGAGATGGGCAAGATAGCCTGAGAGAGGGGAGCGAGAGAGATTGGCAAGACAGCCTGAGGGAGAGAGAGAGAGAGCGAGACAGCCTGAGAGAGGGAGAGAGAGAGAGAGCGAGACAGCCTGAGAGAGGGAGACAGCGAGACAGCCTGAGAGAGGGACGAGAGAGAGAGAGCGAGATAGCCTGAGAGAGGGCGCGAGAGAGAGACAGTGAGACAGCCTGAGAGAGGGGAGCGAGTGAGAGACAGCGACACCGCCTGAGAGAGGGAGCGGAGAGATAGACAGCGAGACAGACTGAGAGAGGGAGAGAGATAGAGAGAGCGAGACAGCCTGAGAGAAGGAGAGAGAGAGAGAGAGCGAGACAGCCTGAGAGAGGGAGCGAGAGAGAGAGAGAGAGGGAGACAGCCTGAGAGAGGGAGCGAGAAGAGAGAGAACGAGACAGCCTGAGACAGGGAGCGAGAGAGAGACAGCGAGACAGCCTGAGAGAGCGCACGAGCGAGAGGCAGCGAGACAGCCTGAGAGAGGGAGAGAGAGAGAGAGAGAGCGAGACAGCCTGAGTGAGGGAGAGAGAGAGAGAGAGAGCGAGACAGCCTGAGAGAGGGAGCGAGAGAGAGAGAGAGAGCGAGACAGCGAGAGAGAGAGAACGAGACAGCCTGAGACAGGGAGCGAGAGAGAGACAGTGAGACAGCCTGAGACAGGGAGCGAGAGAGAGGACAGCCTGAGAGAGCGCACGAGCGAGAGGCAGCGAGACAGCCTGAGAGAGGGAGCGAGAGAGAGAGAGCGAGACAGCCTGAGAGAGGGGAGCGAGAGAGAGAGAGCGAGACAGCCTGAGAGAGGGAGCGAGAGAGAGAGAACGAGACAGCCTGAGAGAGGGAGCGAGACAGAGACAGTGACACCGCCTGTGAGAGGGAGCGAGAGAGTGACAGCGACACCGCCTGAGAGAGGGGAGCGAGAGAGAGACAGCGAGACAGCCTGAGAGAGGGAAGAGAGATAGAGAGAGCGAGACGGCCTGAGAGAGGGAGAGAGAGAGGAGAGCGAGACAGCCTGAGAGAGGGAGCGAGAGGAGAGGAGAACGAGACAGCCTGAGAGAGGGGAGCGAGAGAGAGAACGAGACAGCCTGACAGAGGGAGCGAGAGAGAGAGAACGAGGTAGCCTGAGAGAGGGAGCGAGAGAGAGACAGTGACACCCCCTGAGAGAGGGAGCGAGAGAGAGACAGCGACACCGCCTGAGAGAGGGAGCGAGAGAGAGACAGCGACACCGCCTGAGAGAGGGAGCGAGAGAGACAGCGAGACAGCCTGAGAGAGGGAGATAGAGACACAGCGAGACAGCCTGAGAGAGGGAGAGAGAGAGAGAGAGAGCGTGACAGCCTGAGAGAGGGAGAGAGAGAGATGGGCAAGATAGCCTGAGAGAGGGAGCGAGAGAGATTGGCAAGGACAGCCTGAGGGAGAGAGAGAGAGAGCGAGACAGCCTGAGAGAGGGAGAGAGAGAGAGAGCGAGACAGCCTGAGAGAGGGAGACAGCGAGACAGCCTGAGAGAGGGACGAGAGAGAGAGAGCGAGATAGCCTGAGAGAGGGCGCGAGAGAGAGACAGTGAGACAGCCTGAGAGAGGGAGCGAGTGAGAGACAGCGACACCGCCTGAGAGAGGGAGCGGAGAGATAGACAGCGAGACAGACTGAGAGAGGGAGAGAGATAGAGAGAGCGAGACAGCCTGAGAGAAGGAGAGAGAGAGAGAGAGCGAGACAGCCTGAGAGAGGGGAGCGAGAGAGAGAGAGAGAGGGAGACAGCCTGAGAGAGGGAGCGAGAGAGAGAGAACGAGACAGCCTGAGACAGGGAGCGAGAGAGAGACAGCGAGACAGCCTGAGAGAGCGCACGAGCGAGAGGCAGCGAGACAGCCTGAGAGAGGGAGAGAGAGAGAGAGAGAGCGAGACAGCCTGAGTGAGGGAGAGAGAGAGAGAGAGAGCGAGACAGCCTGAGTGAGGGAGGAGAGAGAGAGAGAGAGCGAGACAGCCTGAGTGAGGGAGAGAGAGAGAGAGCGAGATAGCCTGAGAGAGGGAGCGAGAGAGAGAGAGAGAGCGAGACAGCGAGAGAGAGAGAACGAGACAGCCTGAGACAGGGAGCGAGGAGAGAGACAGTGAGACAGCCTGAGACAGGGAGCGAGGAGAGAGACAGCGAGACAGCCTGAGAGAGCGCACGAGCGAGAGGCAGCGAGACAGCCTGAGAGAGGGAGAGAGAGAGAGAGAGAGCGAGGACAGCCTGAGTGAGGGAGGAGAGAGAGCGAGATAGCCTGAGAGAGGGGAGCGAGAGAGAGAGAGAGAGCGAGACAGCGATGAGAGAGAGAACGAGACAGCCTGAGACAGGGAGCGAGAGAGAGACAGTGAGACAGCCTGAGACAGGGAGCGAGAGAGAGACAGCGAGACAGCCTGAGAGAGCGCACGAGCGAGAGGCAGCGAGACAGCCTGAGAGAGGGAGCGAGGAGAGAGAGAGCGAGACAGCCTGAGAGAGGGGAGCGAGAGAGAGAGAGCGAGACAGCCTGAGAGAGGGAGCGAGAGAGAGAGAACGAGACAGCCTGAGAGAGGGAGCGAGAGAGAGAGAACGAGACAGCCTGAGAGACGGAGCGAGAGAGAGAGAACGAGACAGCCTGAGAGAGGGAGCGAGACAGAGACAGTGACACCGCCTGAGAGAGGGAGCGAGAGAGTGACAGCGACACCGCCTGAGAGATGGGAGCGAGAGAGAGACAGCGAGACAGCCTGAGAGAGGGAGAGAGATAGAGAGAGCGAGACGGCCTGAGAGAGGGAGAGAGAGAGAGAGCGAAACAGCCTGAGAGAGGGAGTGAGAGGGAAACAGCGACACCGCCTGAGAGGAGGGAGCGAGAGAGAGACAGCGACACCGCCTGAGAGAGGGAGCGGAGAGGAGAGAGACAGCGAGACAGCCTGAGAGAGGGAGAGAGATAGAGAGAGCGAGACAGCCTGAGAGAGAGAGCGAGACAGCCTGAGAGAGGGAGAGAGAGAGAGAGCGAGACAGCCTGAGTGAGGGAGAGAGAGAGAGAGCGAGACAGCCTGAGAGAGGGAGCGAGAGAGAGAGAGAGAGCGAGACAGCCTGAGAGAGGGAGCGAGAGAGAGAGAACGAGACAGCCTGAGACAGGGAGCGAGAGAGAGACAGTGAGACAGCCTGAGACAGGGAGCGAGAGAGAGACAGCGAGATAGCCTGAGAGAGCGCACGAGCGAGAGGCAGCGAGACAGCCTGAGAGAGGGAGCGAGAGAGAGAGAGCGAGACAGCCTGAGAGAGGGAGCGAGAGAGAGAGAGCGAGACAGCCTGAGAGAGGGAGCGAGAGAGAGAGAACGAGACAGCCTGAGAGAGGGAGCGAGAGAGAGAGAACGAGACAGCCTGAGAGAGGGAGCGAGAGAGAGAGAACGAGACAGCCTGAGAGAGGGAGCGAGACAGAGACAGTGACACCGCCTGAGAGAGGGAGCGAGAGAGAGAGGCCAGCGACACCGCCTGAGAGAGGGAGCGAGAGAGAGACAGCGAGACAGCCTGAGAGAGGAGAGAGATAGAGAGAGCGAGACGGCCTGAGAGGGAGAGAGAGAGAGAGCGAAACGGCCTGAGAGAGGGAGTGAGAGGGAAACAGCGACACCGCCTGAGAGAGGGAGCGAGGAGAGAGACAGCGAGACAGCCTGAGAGAGGGAGAGAGATAGAGAGCGAGACAGCCTGAGAGAGGGAGAGAGAGAGAGAGCGAGACAGCCTGAGAGAGGGAGAGAGAGAGAGAGCGAGACAGCCTGAGAGAGGGAGCGAGAGAGAGAGAATGAGACAGCCTGAGACAGGGAGCGAGAGAGAGACAGCGAGACAGCCTGAGAGAGGGCAATGAGCGAGAGGCAGCGAGACAGCCTGAGAGAGGGAGAGAGAGAGAGAGAGCGAGACAGCCTGAGAGAGGGAGTGAGAGAGAGGAGGAACGAGACAGCCTGAGAGAGGGAGCGAGAGAGAGAACGAGACAGCCTGACAGAGGGAGCGAGAGAGAGAGAACGAGGCAGCCTGAGAGAGGGAGCGAGAGAGAGACAGTGACACCGCCTGAGAGAGGGAGCGAGAGAGAGACAGCGACACCGCCTGAGAGAGGGGAGCGAGAGAGTGACAGCGACACCGCCTGAGAGAGGGAGCGAGAGAGACAGCGAGACAGCCTGAGAGAGGGAGATAGAGACACAGCGAGACAGCCTGAGAGAGGGAGAGAGAGAGAGAGAGAGCGTGACAGCCTGAGAGAGGGAGAGAGAGAGATGGGCAAGATAGCCTGAGAGAGGGAGCGAGAGAGATTGGCAAGACAGCCTGAGGGAGAGAGAGAGAGAGCGAGACAGCCTGAGAGAGGGAGAGAGAGAGAGAGCGAGACAGCCTGAGAGAGGGAGACAGCGAGACAGCCTGAGAGAGGGACGAGAGAGAGAGAGCGAGATAGCCTGAGAGAGGGAGCGAGTGAGAGACAGCGACACCGCCTGAGAGAGGGAGCGAGAGATAGACAGCGAGACAGACTGAGAGAGGGAGAGAGATAGAGAGAGCGAGACAGCCTGAGAGAAGGAGAGAGAGAGAGAGAGCGAGGACAGCCTGAGAGAGGGAGCGAGGAGAGAGAGAGAGAGGGAGACAGCCTGAGAGAGGGAGCGAGGAGAGAGAGAGAACGAGGACAGCCTGAGACAGGGAGCGAGAGAGAGACAGCGAGACAGCCTGAGAGAGCGCACGAGCGAGAGGCAGCGAGACAGCCTGAGAGAGGGAGAGAGAGAGAGAGAGAGCGAGACAGCCTGAGTGAGGGAGAGAGAGAGAGAGAGAGCGAGACAGCCTGAGAGAGGGAGCGAGAGGAGAGAGAGAGAGCGAGACAGCGAGGAGAGAGAGAACGAGACAGCCTGAGACAGGGAGCGAGAGAGGAGACAGTGAGACAGCCTGAGACAGGGAGCGAGAGAGAGACAGCGAGACAGCCTGAGAGAGCGCACGAGCGAGAGGCAGCGAGACAGCCTGAGAGAGGGAGCGAGAGAGAGAGAGCGAGACAGCCTGAGAGAGGGAGCGAGAGAGAGAGAGCGAGACAGCCTGAGAGAGGGAGCGAGAGAGAGAGAACGAGACAGCCTGAGAGAGGGAGCGAGACAGAGACAGTGACACCGCCTGTGAGAGGGAGCGAGAGAGTGACAGCGACACCGCCTGAGAGAGGGAGCGAGAGAGAGACAGCGAGACAGCCTGAGAGAGGGAGAGAGATAGAGAGAGCGAGACGGCCTGGAGAGAGGGAGAGAGAGAGAGAGCGAGACAGCCTGAGAGAGGGAGCGAGAGAGAGAGAACGAGACAGCCTGAGAGAGGGAGCGAGAGAGAGAACGAGACAGCCTGACAGAGGGAGCGAGAGAGAGAGAACGAGGGTAGCCTGAGAGTGGGAGCGAGAGAGAGACAGTGACACCCCCTGAGAGAGGGAGCGAGAGAGAGACCAGCGACACCGCCTGAGAGAGGGAGCGAGAGAGAGACAGCGACACCGCCTGAGAGAGGGAGCGAGAGAGACAGCGAGACAGCCTGAGAGAGGGAGATAGAGACACAGCGAGACAGCCTGAGAGAGGGAGAGAGAGAGAGAGAGAGCGTGACAGCCTGAGAGAGGGAGAGAGAGAGATGGGCAAGATAGCCTGAGAGAGGGAGCGAGAGAGATTGGCAAGACAGCCTGAGGGAGAGAGAGAGAGAGCGAGACAGCCTGAGAGAGGGAGAGAGAGAGAGAGCGAGACAGCCTGAGAGAGGGAGACAGCGAGACAGCCTGAGAGAGGGACGAGAGAGAGAGAGCGAGATAGCCTGAGAGAGGGCGCGAGAGAGAGACAGTGAGACAGCCTGAGAGAGGGGAGCGAGTGAGAGACAGCGACACCGCCTGAGAGAGGGAGCGAGAGATAGACAGCGAGACAGACTGAGAGAGGGGAGAGAGATAGAGGAGAGCGAGACAGCCTGAGAGAAGGAGAGAGAGAGAGAGAGCGAGACAGCCTGAGAGAGGGAGCGAGAGAGAGAGAGAGAGGGAGACAGCCTGAGAGAGGGAGCGAGAGAGAGAGAACGAGACAGCCTGAGACAGGAGCGAGAGAGAGACAGCGAGACAGCCTGAGAGAGCGCACGAGCGAGAGGCAGCGAGACAGCCTGAGAGAGGGAGAGAGAGAGAGAGAGAGCGAGACAGCCTGAGTGAGGGAGAGAGAGAGAGAGGAGAGCGAGACAGCCTGAGAGAGGGAGCGAGAGAGAGAGAGAGAGAGCGAGACAGCGAGAGAGAGAGAACGAGACAGCCTGAGACAGGGAGCGAGGAGAGAGACAGTGAGACAGCCTGAGACAGGGAGCGAGAGAGAGACAGCGAGACAGCCTGAGAGAGCGCACGAGCGAGAGGCAGCGAGACAGCCTGAGAGAGGGAGCGAGGAGAGAGAGAGCGAGACAGCCTGAGAGAGGGAGCGAGAGAGAGAGAGAGCGAGACAGCCTGAGAGAGGGAGGGAGAGAGAGAGAACGAGACAGCCTGAGAGAGGTGAGCGAGGACAGAGACAGTGACACCGCCTGTGAGAGGGGAGCGAGAGAGTGACAGCGACACCGCCTGAGAGAGGGAGCGAGAAGAGAAGCGAGACAGCGACAGCCTGAGAGAGGGAGAGAGATAGAGAGAGCGAGACGGCCTGAGAGAGGGAGAGAGAGAGAGAGCGAGACAGC
>JANJGN010002042.1:0-2500 GCA_026770705.1 Isurus oxyrinchus
CCAACTCGGGATAAATTACCCTAAAGCCCTGGGATAAATACTCCCGACTCATGATAAATACTCCCGACTCGGGATAAATAGCCCAACCCCCGGGAAATACTCCGACGGGGGATAAATATCCCCAAACCTCCGGGAAGTAGCCCAACACGGGATAAATGCAAGGGGCGGGATAAATACTCCTGACTTGGGATAAATACTCCTGACTTGGAATAAATACTTCTGACTCGGGATAAATACTCCTGTCTTGAGAGAAATACTTCTGACTCGGGATAAATATCGCCAAACCTCCGAGAAGTAGCCCGACGCGGGATAAATACTCCAGACTCAGGATAAATACTCCCGTCTTGAGATAAATACTCCCAACTTGGGATAAATACCCCCAAAACCCCGGGAAACTCCCCCAACCACTGGGAAATATATCGACCCGGGATTAGGGCAAATACCCCCGAACCAGGAAATGCCACTGAACCGGCAAATACCCCCGAACTGGGATGAATACTCTGACCCGAGTTAAATACCCCCAAACCGGGATAAATACCCTGAACCGAGATAAATACCCCCAAACTGGGATAAATACCCTGACCTGAGATAAATACCCCAAACCGTGATAAATAACATGACCTGAGATAAATACCCCCAAAAATGGGATAAATACCCTGACTTGAGATAAATACCCCCGAACCGGGATAAAGACATTGACTCGAGATAAATACCCTCAAACCGGGATAAATACCCTGACCCGAGATAAATACCCTCGAACTGGGATAAATACCCTGACCCGAGATAAATACCCCCGAACCGGGATAAATACCCTGACTCGAGATAAATACCCTCGAACCGGGATAAATACCCTGACCTGTGATAAACACTCTCGAACTGGGATAAATACCCTGATCCGAGATAAATACCCCAAATTCGGGATAAAGACATTGACTCGAGATAAATACCCTCGAAGCAGGATAAATACCCTGACCTGAGATAAATGCCCCTGAACCTGGATAAATACCTTCGAACTGGGATAAATACCCTGACCTGAGATAAATACCCTCGAGCTGGGATAAATACCCAGACTCAAGATAAGTAACCCCGAACTGGGTTAAATTCCCTGACCTGAGATAAATACCCCCAATGCTGGATAAATACCCTGAACCAAGATAAATACCCTCGAACCGGGATAAATACCCTGACCTGTGATAAACACTCTCGAACTGGGATAAATACCCTGATCCGAGATAAATACCCCCAAACCGGGATAAATACCCTGACCCGAGATAAATACCCCCGAACTGGGATAAATACCCTGACCTGAGATAAATACCCCCGAACTGGTATAAATACTCTGACCTGAGATAAATACCCCCAAACCTGGATAAATACCCTGACCCGAGATAAATACCCTCGAACTGGGATAAATACCCTGACCTGAGATAAATACCCCCAAACCTGGATAAATAACGTGACCTGAGATAAATACCCCCAAAACTGGTATAAATACACTGACTCGAGATTAATACCCCCGAACCGGGATAAATACATTGACCTGAGATAAGTACTCCCAAACTGGGACAAATACCCTGACCTGAGATAAATACCCTCAAACTGGTATAAATACCCTGACCTGTGATAAACACTCTCGAACTGGGATAAATACCCTGACCCGAGATAAATACCCCAAAATCGGGATAAAACCCTGACCTGAGATAAATACCCCGGAACTGAGCTAAATACCCCACCCAAACTGGGATAAATACCCCCGAACTGGGATAAATACCCCCGAAGTGGGATAAATACCCCCGAACTGGGATAAATACCCCTGAACTGGGATAAATACCCTCGAACTGGGATAGACACCCTGACCTGAGATAAATACCCTCGAACTGGGATAAATTCCCTGATCCGAGATAAATACCCCCAAACTGGGATAAATACCTTGCTCCGAGATAAATACCCCCAAACTCGGATATATACCCTGACTCAAAATAAATACCCCCAAACCGGGATAAATACCCTGATCCGAGATAAATACCCCCGAACCGGGATAAATACCCTGACCCGAGATAAATGCCCCCAAATCCCCAGGAAATACCCCGGCCCAGAATAAATACTCCTGACTCGGGATAAAAACTTCCAACTCAGGATAAATACCTCCAAAAGCCCCGGAAATACCCTCACCCGGGATAAATACTCCCAACTCGGTATAAAACTCTCCTGACCTGGAATGAATACTCCCGACTTGGGTTAAATACACCCGACTCAGGATAAATACCCCCAAAACCCCAGGAAATACCCCCAAACCTCTGGGATTTACCTGGCCTGGGATAAATACTCCCGACCCGGGATAAATATTTCCGACTCGGATAAATACACCCAAAACCCTCGGAAATACCTGACCTGGAATAAATACCTCCACAATCCCGGGAAATACCCCCAAACCCCCGGGAAATACCCCATCCTGGCATAAATACTCTCAAGCCCGTGGGAAAAAACTAGACCCTGGATA
>JANJGN010002043.1:0-15000 GCA_026770705.1 Isurus oxyrinchus
CGCGCACAAACTTTCACTCTCCCAAACACACACTCTCACTCTCCCAAACACACACTCTCACTCTCCCAAACACACACTCACACTCTCCCACACACACACTCTCTCCCAAACACACACTCTCTCTCACATACACACTCTCTCCCATGCACACACTCTCTCTCTCCCACGCACACGCTCTCTCTCTCCCACGCACACGCTCTCTCTCTCCCACGCACACACTCTCGCTCTCCCACGCACACACTCTCTCTCCCACGCACACACTCTCTCTCTCCCACGCACACACTCTCTCTCTCCCACGCACACACTCTCTCTCCCACGCACACACTCTCTCTCTCCCACGCACACACTCTCTCTCTCCCACGCACACACTCTCTCTCTCCCACGCACACACTCTCTCTCTCCCACGCACACGCTCTTTCTCTCCCACGCACATGCTCTTTCTCTCCCACCCATGCTCACACTCTCTCACGCACACACTCTCGCACTCTCTCACGCACGCACTCTCGCACTCTCTCACACACACACTATCTCACTCTCACACACATTTTCTGCCTCTCTCTCACACACAACTTCCTCATTCTCTCTCACACACACACTCTCTCTCTCTTCCACTCACGCGCTCTCCCTCCCACACACGCGCTCTTTCTCTCCCTCCCACGCACGCGCTCTTTCTCTCCCTCCCACGCACGCGCTCTCTCTCTCTCTCCCACGCACGCGTTTTCTCTCTCTCTCCCATGCACGCGCTCTCTCTCTCCCACGCACACGCTCTCTCACACACTCTCTCTCTCTCTCTTACACATACAGACACTCTATCTCCACACACTCACTCTCACACAGACACACTCATTCACTCTATCACACACGCACTATCTCTGACTCTCTCTCCTTCTCTATCTCATGCACACACTCTGTCTCACACACTCTCTAACTTTCACACACTCTCTAGCTCTCTCACACACTATATCTTCCATGCACACACTCTCTCTCTCCCACGTGCAGACACTCTCTCCCATGCACACACTCTCTCTCTCCCACGCACACACTCTCACTCTCCCACGCACACACTCTCACTCTCCCACGCACACACTCTCACTCTCCCACGCACACACTCTCACTCTCCCACGCACACACTCTCTCCCAAACACACACTCTCTCTCACATACACACTCTCTCCCATGCACACACTCTCTCTCTCCCACGCACACACTCTCACACTCCCACGCACACACTCTCACTCTCCCACGCACACACTCTCACTCTCCCACGCACACACTCACTCTCTCCTACGCACACACTCTGTCTCTCCCATGCACACACTCTCTCTCTCCCACGCACTCTCTCTCTCTCCCACGCACTCTCTCTCTCTCCCACGCACACACTCTCACTCTCTCCCACGCACACACTCTCACTCTCTCCCACGCACACACTCTCTCTCTCCCACGCACACACTCTCTCTCTCCCACGCACACACTCTCTCTCTCCCAAGCACACACTCTCTCTCTCCCACGCACACACTCTGTCTCTCCCACGTACACACTCTCTCTCCCACGTACTCTCTCTCTCTCCCATGCATACACTCTCTCTCTCTCCCACGCACACACTCTCTCTGTCCCACGCACACACACTCTCTCTCCCACGCACACACACTCTCTCTCCCACGCACACACTCTCTCCCACGCACACACTCTCTCTCTCTCCCACGCACACACTCTCTTTCTCTCCCACGCACACACTCTCTCTCTCTCCCACGCACACACTCTCTCTCTCCCACGCACACACGCTCTCACCCACGCACACACTCACTCTCACCCACGCACACACTCTCTCTCTCCCACGCACACACTCTCTCTCCCACGCACACACTCTCTCTCCCACGCACACATTCACTCTCTCCTACGCACACACTCTGTCTCTCCCACGCACACACTCACACTCTCCCATGCACACACTCTGTCTCTCCCACGCACACACTCTGTCTCTCCCGCGCACACACTCTCTCTCTCCCACGCACACACTCTCTCTCTCCCACGCACACACTCTCTCTCTCCCACGCACACACTATCTCTCTCCCACGCACACACTCTCTCTCCAAAGCACACACTCTCTCTCTCCCACGCACACACTCTCTCTCTCCCACGCACACACTCTCTCTCTCCCACGCACACACTCTCTCTCTCCCACGCACACACTCTCTCTCTCCCACTCACACACTCTCTCTCTCCCACGCACACGCTCTTTCTCTCCCACGCACATGCTCTTTCTCTCCCACCCATGCTCACACTCTCTCACGCACACACTCTCGCACTCTCTCACGCACACACTCTCGCACTCTCTCACACACACACTATCTCACTCTCACACACATTTTCTGACTCTCTCTCACACACAACTTCCTCATTCTCTCTCACACACACACTCTCTCTCTCTTCCACTCACGCGCTCTCCCTCCCACACACGCGCTCTTTCTCTCCCTCCCACGCACGCGCTCTTTCTCTCCCTCCCACGCACGCGTTTTCTCTCTCTCTCCCATGCACGCGCTCTCTCTCTCCCACGCACACGCTCTCTCACACACTCTCTCTCTCTCTTACACATACAGACACTCTATCTCCACACACTCACTCTCACACAGACACACTCATTCACTCTATCACACACGCACTATCTCTGACTCTCTCCTTCTCTATCTCATGCACACACTCTGTCTCACACATTCTCTAACTTTCACACAATCTCTAGCTCTCTCACACACTCTCTCTTCCATGCACACACTCTCTCTCTCCCACGTGCAGACACTCTCTCCCATGCACACACTCTCTCTCTCCCACGCACACACTCTCACTCTCCCACGCACACACTCTCACTCTCCCACGCACACACTCTCACTCTCCCACGCACACACTCTCACTCTCCCACGCACACACTCTCTCTCTCCCACACACAAACTTTCACTCTCCCAAACACACTCTCACTCTCCCAAACACACACTCTCACTCTCCCAAACACACACTCACACTCTCCCACACACACACTCTCTCCCAAACACACACTCTCTCTCACATACACACTCTCTCACACACACACTGTCTCTCACACACTCTCTCTCTCTCTCACACACTCTCTCTCTCACACATACACTCACTCTCCCACACAGACTCTTTCTCTCCCACACACACACACACTCTCTCTCCCAAACATGCACTCCCTCTCTCCCTCTACCCCACACACACACTCACTCCCACACACAAACTCTCCCACACACGCTCACTATCTCACACATGCACATTCATTCACTCTTCCACACACAAACTCACACACACTCCCACGCACACACTCTCTCTCTCCCACGCACACACTCTCTCTCTCCCACGCACACTCTCTCTCTCTCACGCACACACTCTCTCTCCCACGCACACTCTCTCTCTCCCACGCACGCACACACTCTCTCTATCCCCCACACACACTCGCTCACACACACACGCACTATCTCACACACGCACAATCACTAATGCTCCCACACACACACTCACTCACACTCCCACACATACACTCTCTCTCTCTCATGCACACGCTCTCTCTCTCTCCCACACAAAAGTGCTCTCTCTCTCCCATGCACATGCTCTCTCTCTCCCACGCACACGGTCTCTCTCTCTCCCACGCACACGCTCTCTCTTTCCCACGCACACGCTCTCTCTCTCCCACGCAGACGCTCTCTCTCTCCCACGCCCACGGTCTCTCTCGCCCACGCCCACGCTCTCTCGCTCCCATGCCAACGCTCTCCCTCTCCCATGCACATGGTCTCTCTCTCTCCCACGCACACGGTCTCTCTCTCCCACGCACACGGTCTCTCTCTCTCTCCCATGCACATGTTCTCTCTCTCTCCCACGCACACGGTCTCTCTATCCCCTACACACACTCTCTCACGCACACACTCACTATCTCACACAATCACTAACGCTCCCACACACACATTCACTCACAGGCCCACACATACACTCTCTCTCTCCGACACACACACTCACTCTCCCACGCACACACACTCTCTCTCTCCCACGCGCACACACTCTCTCCACGCACATGCTCTCTCTCTCACCCACGCACATGCACTCTCTCCGACGCACATGCTCTCTCTCTCTCACGCGCACGCTCTCTCTCCCATGCGCACGCTCTCTCTCTCTCCCATGCGCACGATCTCTCTCTCCCATGCGCACGAACTCTCTCTCTCCCACGCGCACGATCTCTCCCTCTCCCACGCACACTCTCCCTCTCCCACGCACACACTCTCACTCTCCCACGCACACACTCTCTCTCTCCCACGCACACACTCTCTCTCTCCCACGCACACACTCTCTCTCCCACGCACACACTCTCACTCTCCCACGCACACACTCTCACTCTCCCACGCACACACTCTCACTCTCCCACGCACACACTCTCACTCTCCCACGCACACACTCTCACTATCCCGCACACACTCTCACTATCCCACACACACTCTCTTCCACATACTCTCTCACACACACACACACACTCTCTCTCACACACACACACACTCTCTCTCACACACACTCTCTCTCACACACACTCTCTCACACACACACTCACTATCTCACACACGCACAATCACTAACGCTACCACACACACATTACTCACACGCCCACACATACACTCTCTCTCTCCCACGCGCACACACTCTCCACGCACATGCTCTCTCTCGCCCACGCACACGCACTCTCTCCCACGCACACGCTCTCTCTCTGTCCCAAGCATACGCTCTCTCTCCCACGCACACACTCTGTCTCTCTCCCACGCACACGCTCTCACTCTCTCCCATGCCCACGCTCTCTCTCTCCCACGCCCACGGTCTCTCTCCCACGCACACGGTCTCTCTCTCTCCCACGCACACGGTCTCTCTCTCTCCCACGCACACGGTCTCTCTCTCCCACGCACACGGTCTCTCTCTCTCCCACGCACATGGTCTCTCTCTCTCCCACGCACACTCTACCTCTCCCACGCACACACTCTCTCCCACCCACGCACACACTCTCTCTCCCACGCACACACTCTCTCTCCCACGCACACACTCTCTCTCTCCCACGCACACACTCTCTCTCTCCCACGCACACACTCTCTCTCTCCCACGCACACACTCTCTCTCTCCCACGCACACACTCTCTCTCTCCCACGCACACACTCTCTCTCTCCCACGCACACGCTCTTTCTCTCCCACCCATGCTCACACTCTCTCACGCACACACTCTCGCACTCTCTCTCACACACACACTATCTCACTCTCACACACACATTTTCTCACTCTCTCTCACACACAAACTTCCTCATTCTCTCACACACACACACTCTCTCTCTCTTCCACTCACGCACTCGCCCTCCCACGGACGCGCTCTTTCTCTCCCTCCCACGCACGCGCTCTCTCTCTCTCCCACGCACGCGCTCTCTCTCTCTCCCATGCACACGCTCTCTCACACTCTCTCTCTCTTTCACATACACACACTCTATCTCCACACACTCACTCTCACACACGCACACTCATTCACTCTATCACACACACACTATCTCTGACTCTCTCTCCTTCTCTTTCTCATGCACACACTCTGTCTCTCACACACTCTCTAACTTTCACACACACTCTCTAGCTCTCTCACACACTCTATCTTCCATGCACACACTCTCTCTCTCCCACGTGCAGACACTCTCTCCCATGCACACACTCTCTCTCTCCCACGCACACACTCTCACTCTCCCACGCACACACTCTCACTCTCCCACACACACACTCTCTCTCACATACACACTCTCTCACACACACTCTCTCTCACACACACTCTTTCTCTCTCTCTCACACACTCTCTCTCTCACACATACACTCACTGTCCCACACAGACTCTTTCTCTCCCACACACACACACACTCTCTCTCCCAAACACGCACTCCCTCTCTCCCTCTACCCCACACACACACTCCCACACACAAACTCTCCCACACACGCTCACTATCTCACACATGCACAATCATTCACTCTCCCACACACAAACTCACACACACTCCCACGCACACACTCTCTCACCCACGCACACACTCTCTCTCTCCCACGCACACACTCTCTCTCTCCCAGGCACACACTCTCTCTCCCACGCACACTCTCTCTCTCCCACGCACGCACACACTCTCTCTATCCCCCACACACACTCGCTCACACACACACGCACTATCTCACACACGCACAATCGCTAATGCTCCCACACACACACTCACTCACACTCCCACACATACACTCTCTCTCTCTCACGCACACGCTCTCTCTCTCCCACACAAAAGTGCACTCTCTCTCCCATGCACATGCTCTCTCTCTCCCACGCACACAGTCTCTAGCTCTCCCATGCACACGCTCTCTCTTTCCCACGCACACGCTCTCTCTCTCCCACGCAGACGCTCTCTCTCTCCCACGCCCACGGTCTCTCTCGCCCACGCCCACGCTCTCTCTCTCCCACGCCCACGCTTCTCTCTCCCACATACACGGTCTCTCTCTCTCCCACGCACACAGTCTCTCTCTCTTCCACGCACAGGGTCTCTCTCTCCCACGCACACGGTCTCTCTCTCTCCCACGCACACGGTCTGTCTCTCTCCCACGCACACGGTCTCTCTCTCCCCCACGCACACGGTCTCTCTCTCTCCCACGCACACGCTCTCTCTCTGTCCCAAGCACACGCTCTCTCTCTGTCCCAAGCACACGCTCTCTCTCTCTCCCACGCACACGCCCTCACTCTCTCCCACGCACACGCTCTCTCTCTCTCCCACGCACGCGCTCTCTCTCTCTCCCACGCACACATTCTCTCTCTCTCCCACGCACACGCTCTCTCTCTCCCACGCACACGCTCTCTCTCTCTCCCACGCACACGCTCTCTCTCTCTCCCACGCACACACTCTCTCTCTCCCACGCACACACTCTCTCTCTCCCACGCACACGCTCTTTCTCTCCCACGCACACGCTCTTTCTCTCCCACGCACATGCTCTTTCTCTCCCACCCATGCTCACACTCTCTCACGCACACACTCTCGCACTCTCTCACACACACACAATCTCACTCTCACACACACATTTTCTGACTCTCTCTCACACACAGACTTCCTCATTCTCTCTCACACACACACTCTCTCTCTCTTCCACTCACGCGCTCTCCCTCCCACACACGCGCTCTTTCTCTCCCTCCCACGCACGCGCTCTTTCTCTCCCTCCCACGCACGCGCTCTCTCTCTCTCTCCCACGCACGCGTTTTCTCTCTCTCTCCCATGCACGCGCTCTCTCTCTCCCACACACACGCTCTCTCACACACTCTCTCTCTCTCTTACACATACAGACACTCTATCTCCACACACTCACTCTCACACAGACACACTCATTCACTCTATCACACACGCACTATCTCTGACTCTCTCCTTCTCTATCTCATGCACACACTCTGTCTCACACACTCTCTAACTTTCACACACTCTCTAGCTCTCTCACACACTCTATCTTCCATGCACACACTCTCTCTCTCCCACGTGCAGACACTCTCTCCCACGCACACACTCTCACTCTCCCACGCACACACTCTCACTCTCCCACGTACACACTCTCACTCTCCCACGCACACACTCTCACTCTCCCACGCACACACTCTCACTCTCCCACACACAAACTTTCACTCTCCCAAACACACACTCTCACTCTCCCAAACACACACTCTCACTCTCCCAAACACACACTCACACTCTCCCACACACACACTCTCTCCCAAACACACACTCTCTCTCACATACACACTCTCTCCCATGCACACACTCTCTCTCTCCCACGCACACACTCTCACTCTCCCACGCACACACTCTCACTCTCCCACGCACACACTCTCACACTAACACGCACACACTCTCACTCTCCCACGCACACACTCTCACTCTCCCATGCACACACTCACTCTCTCCTACGCACACACTGTCTCTCCCACGCACACACTCTCTCTCTCCCACGCACTCTCTCTCTCTCCCATGCACACCCACTCTCTCTCTCCCACGCACACACTCTCTCTCTCCCACGCACACACTCTCTCTCTCCCACGCACACACTCTCTCTCTCCCACGCACACACTCTCTCTCTCCCAAGCACACACTCTCTCTCTCCCACGAACACACTCTGTCTCTCCCACGTACACACTCTCTCTCCCACGCACTCTCTCTCTCTCCCATGCATACACTCTCTCTCTCTCCCACGCACACACTCTCTCTCTCCCACGCACACACACTCTCTCTCCCACGCACACACTCTCTCTCTCCCACGCACACACTCTCTCTCTCCCACGCACACACTCTCTCACCCACGCACACACTCACTCTCTCCTACGCACACACTCTGTCTCTCCCACGCACACACTCACTCTCTCCCACGCACACACTCACTCTCTCCCACGCACACACTCACTCTCTCCCACGCACACACTCTGTCTCTCCCACGCACACACTCTGTCTCTCCCGCGCACACACTCTGTCTCTCCCGCGCACACGCTCTCTCTCTCCCACGCACACGCTGTCTCTCTCCCACGCACACGCTCTCTCTCTCCCACGCACACACTCTCGCTCTCCCACGCACACACTCTCTCTCCCACGCACACACTCTCTCTCTCCCACGCACACACTCTCTCTCTCCCACGCACACACTCTCTCTCCCACGCACACACTCTCTCTCTCCCACGCACACACTCTCTCTCTCCCACGCACACACTCTCTCTCTCCCACGCACACACTCTCTCTCTCCCACGCACCCTCTCTCTCTCCCACGCACACGCTCTCTCTCTCTCCCACGCACACGCTCTCTCTCTCTCCCACGCACACACTCTCTCTCTCTCCCACGCACACACTCTCTCTCTCTCCCACGCACAAGCTCTCTCTCCCATGCACAGGCTCTCTCAAACACACTCTCTCTCTCTCTCTTACACATACACACACTCTATCTCCACACACTCTCTCTCTTACACATACACACACTCTATCTCCACACACTCACTATCACACACACACACATTCATTCAATCTATCACACACACACTATCTCTGACTCTCCCTCTCTATCTCATTCAGACTCTCTATATCTCACGTACACACTCTGTCTCTCACACACACTCTAAATTTCACACACACTCTCTAGCTCTCTCACACACTCTATCTTCCATGCACACACTCTCTCTTTCCCAAGCACACACACTCTCACTCTCAAACACACACTCTCACTCTCCCAAACACACTCTCCCACACACTCTCTCCCACACACACACTCTCTCTCTCACACACACACTCTCTCTCACACACACACTCTCTCTCACACACACACTCTCTCTCACACACACACTCTCTCTCACACACACTCTCTCTCACACACTCTCTCTCACACACACTCTCTCTCACACACTCTCTCTCTCACACACACTCTCTCTCTCACACACGCACTCTCTCACACACACACTCTCTCTCACACACACACTTTCTCTCACACACACACTCTCTCACACACACACTCTCTCTCACACACACTCTCTCTCCCACGCACACGCTCTCTCTTTCCCACGCACACGCTCTCTCTCTCCCACGCAGACGCTCTCTCTCTCCCACGCCCACGGTCTCTCTCGCCCACGCCCACGCTCTCTCGCTCCCATGCCAACGCTCTCCCTCTCCCATGCACATGGTCTCTCTCTCTCCCACGCACACGGTCTCTCTCTCCCACGCACACGGTCTCTCTCTCTCTCCCATGCACATGTTCTCTCTCTCTCCCACGCACACGGTCTCTCTATCCCCTACACACACTCTCTCACGCACACACTCACTATCTCACACAATCACTAACGCTCCCACACACACATTCACTCACAGGCCCACACATACACTCTCTCTCTCCGACACACACACTCACTCTCCCACGCACACACACTCTCTCTCTCCCACGCGCACACACTCTCTCCACGCACATGCTCTCTCTCTCACCCACGCACATGCACTCTCTCCGACGCACATGCTCTCTCTCTCTCACGCGCACGCTCTCTCTCCCATGCGCACGCTCTCTCTCTCTCCCATGCGCACGATCTCTCTCTCCCATGCGCACGAACTCTCTCTCTCCCACGCGCACGATCTCTCCCTCTCCCACGCACACTCTCCCTCTCCCACGCACACACTCTCACTCTCCCACGCACACACTCTCTCTCTCCCACGCACACACTCTCTCTCTCCCACGCACACACTCTCTCTCCCACGCACACACTCTCACTCTCCCACGCACACACTCTCACTCTCCCACGCACACACTCTCACTCTCCCACGCACACACTCTCACTATCCCGCACACACTCTCACTATCCCACACACACTCTCTTCCACATACTCTCTCACACACACACACACACTCTCTCTCACACACACACACACTCTCTCTCACACACACTCTCTCTCACACACACTCTCTCACACACACACTCACTATCTCACACACGCACAATCACTAACGCTACCACACACACATTACTCACACGCCCACACATACACTCTCTCTCTCCCACGCGCACACACTCTCCACGCACATGCTCTCTCTCGCCCACGCACACGCACTCTCTCCCACGCACACGCTCTCTCTCTGTCCCAAGCATACGCTCTCTCTCCCACGCACACACTCTGTCTCTCTCCCACGCACACGCTCTCACTCTCTCCCATGCCCACGCTCTCTCTCTCCCACGCCCACGGTCTCTCTCCCACGCACACGGTCTCTCTCTCTCCCACGCACACGGTCTCTCTCTCTCCCACGCACACGGTCTCTCTCTCCCACGCACACGGTCTCTCTCTCTCCCACGCACATGGTCTCTCTCTCTCCCACGCACACTCTACCTCTCCCACGCACACACTCTCTCCCACCCACGCACACACTCTCTCTCCCACGCACACACTCTCTCTCCCACGCACACACTCTCTCTCTCCCACGCACACACTCTCTCTCTCCCACGCACACACTCTCTCTCTCCCACGCACACACTCTCTCTCTCCCACGCACACACTCTCTCTCTCCCACGCACACACTCTCTCTCTCCCACGCACACGCTCTTTCTCTCCCACCCATGCTCACACTCTCTCACGCACACACTCTCGCACTCTCTCTCACACACACACTATCTCACTCTCACACACACATTTTCTCACTCTCTCTCACACACAAACTTCCTCATTCTCTCACACACACACACTCTCTCTCTCTTCCACTCACGCACTCGCCCTCCCACGGACGCGCTCTTTCTCTCCCTCCCACGCACGCGCTCTCTCTCTCTCCCACGCACGCGCTCTCTCTCTCTCCCATGCACACGCTCTCTCACACTCTCTCTCTCTTTCACATACACACACTCTATCTCCACACACTCACTCTCACACACGCACACTCATTCACTCTATCACACACACACTATCTCTGACTCTCTCTCCTTCTCTTTCTCATGCACACACTCTGTCTCTCACACACTCTCTAACTTTCACACACACTCTCTAGCTCTCTCACACACTCTATCTTCCATGCACACACTCTCTCTCTCCCACGTGCAGACACTCTCTCCCATGCACACACTCTCTCTCTCCCACGCACACACTCTCACTCTCCCACGCACACACTCTCACTCTCCCACACACACACTCTCTCTCACATACACACTCTCTCACACACACTCTCTCTCACACACACTCTTTCTCTCTCTCTCACACACTCTCTCTCTCACACATACACTCACTGTCCCACACAGACTCTTTCTCTCCCACACACACACACACTCTCTCTCCCAAACACGCACTCCCTCTCTCCCTCTACCCCACACACACACTCCCACACACAAACTCTCCCACACACGCTCACTATCTCACACATGCACAATCATTCACTCTCCCACACACAAACTCACACACACTCCCACGCACACACTCTCTCACCCACGCACACACTCTCTCTCTCCCACGCACACACTCTCTCTCTCCCAGGCACACACTCTCTCTCCCACGCACACTCTCTCTCTCCCACGCACGCACACACTCTCTCTATCCCCCACACACACTCGCTCACACACACACGCACTATCTCACACACGCACAATCGCTAATGCTCCCACACACACACTCACTCACACTCCCACACATACACTCTCTCTCTCTCACGCACACGCTCTCTCTCTCCCACACAAAAGTGCACTCTCTCTCCCATGCACATGCTCTCTCTCTCCCACGCACACAGTCTCTAGCTCTCCCATGCACACGCTCTCTCTTTCCCACGCACACGCTCTCTCTCTCCCACGCAGACGCTCTCTCTCTCCCACGCCCACGGTCTCTCTCGCCCACGCCCACGCTCTCTCTCTCCCACGCCCACGCTTCTCTCTCCCACATACACGGTCTCTCTCTCTCCCACGCACACAGTCTCTCTCTCTTCCACGCACAGGGTCTCTCTCTCCCACGCACACGGTCTCTCTCTCTCCCACGCACACGGTCTGTCTCTCTCCCACGCACACGGTCTCTCTCTCCCCCACGCACACGGTCTCTCTCTCTCCCACGCACACGCTCTCTCTCTGTCCCAAGCACACGCTCTCTCTCTGTCCCAAGCACACGCTCTCTCTCTCTCCCACGCACACGCCCTCACTCTCTCCCACGCACACGCTCTCTCTCTCTCCCACGCACGCGCTCTCTCTCTCTCCCACGCACACATTCTCTCTCTCTCCCACGCACACGCTCTCTCTCTCCCACGCACACGCTCTCTCTCTCTCCCACGCACACGCTCTCTCTCTCTCCCACGCACACACTCTCTCTCTCCCACGCACACACTCTCTCTCTCCCACGCACACGCTCTTTCTCTCCCACGCACACGCTCTTTCTCTCCCACGCACATGCTCTTTCTCTCCCACCCATGCTCACACTCTCTCACGCACACACTCTCGCACTCTCTCACACACACACAATCTCACTCTCACACACACATTTTCTGACTCTCTCTCACACACAGACTTCCTCATTCTCTCTCACACACACACTCTCTCTCTCTTCCACTCACGCGCTCTCCCTCCCACACACGCGCTCTTTCTCTCCCTCCCACGCACGCGCTCTTTCTCTCCCTCCCACGCACGCGCTCTCTCTCTCTCTCCCACGCACGCGTTTTCTCTCTCTCTCCCATGCACGCGCTCTCTCTCTCCCACACACACGCTCTCTCACACACTCTCTCTCTCTCTTACACATACAGACACTCTATCTCCACACACTCACTCTCACACAGACACACTCATTCACTCTATCACACACGCACTATCTCTGACTCTCTCCTTCTCTATCTCATGCACACACTCTGTCTCACACACTCTCTAACTTTCACACACTCTCTAGCTCTCTCACACACTCTATCTTCCATGCACACACTCTCTCTCTCCCACGTGCAGACACTCTCTCCCACGCACACACTCTCACTCTCCCACGCACACACTCTCACTCTCCCACGTACACACTCTCACTCTCCCACGCACACACTCTCACTCTCCCACGCACACACTCTCACTCTCCCACACACAAACTTTCACTCTCCCAAACACACACTCTCACTCTCCCAAACACACACTCTCACTCTCCCAAACACACACTCACACTCTCCCACACACACACTCTCTCCCAAACACACACTCTCTCTCACATACACACTCTCTCCCATGCACACACTCTCTCTCTCCCACGCACACACTCTCACTCTCCCACGCACACACTCTCACTCTCCCACGCACACACTCTCACACTAACACGCACACACTCTCACTCTCCCACGCACACACTCTCACTCTCCCATGCACACACTCACTCTCTCCTACGCACACACTGTCTCTCCCACGCACACACTCTCTCTCTCCCACGCACTCTCTCTCTCTCCCATGCACACCCACTCTCTCTCTCCCACGCACACACTCTCTCTCTCCCACGCACACACTCTCTCTCTCCCACGCACACACTCTCTCTCTCCCACGCACACACTCTCTCTCTCCCAAGCACACACTCTCTCTCTCCCACGAACACACTCTGTCTCTCCCACGTACACACTCTCTCTCCCACGCACTCTCTCTCTCTCCCATGCATACACTCTCTCTCTCTCCCACGCACACACTCTCTCTCTCCCACGCACACACACTCTCTCTCCCACGCACACACTCTCTCTCTCCCACGCACACACTCTCTCTCTCCCACGCACACACTCTCTCACCCACGCACACACTCACTCTCTCCTACGCACACACTCTGTCTCTCCCACGCACACACTCACTCTCTCCCACGCACACACTCACTCTCTCCCACGCACACACTCTGTCTCTCCCACGCACACACTCTGTCTCTCCCGCGCACACACTCTGTCTCTCCCGCGCACACGCTCTCTCTCTCCCACGCACACGCTGTCTCTCTCCCACGCACACGCTCTCTCTCTCCCACGCACACACTCTCGCTCTCCCACGCACACACTCTCTCTCCCACGCACACACTCTCTCTCTCCCACGCACACACTCTCTCTCTCCCACGCACACACTCTCTCTCCCACGCACACACTCTCTCTCTCCCACGCACACACTCTCTCTCTCCCACGCACACACTCTCTCTCTCCCACGCACACACTCTCTCTCTCCCACGCACCCTCTCTCTCTCCCACGCACACGCTCTCTCTCTCTCCCACGCACACGCTCTCTCTCTCTCCCACGCACACACTCTCTCTCTCTCCCACGCACACACTCTCTCTCTCTCCCACGCACAAGCTCTCTCTCCCATGCACAGGCTCTCTCAAACACACTCTCTCTCTCTCTCTTACACATACACACACTCTATCTCCACACACTCTCTCTCTTACACATACACACACTCTATCTCCACACACTCACTATCACACACACACACATTCATTCAATCTATCACACACACACTAT
>JANJGN010002043.1:17500-90904 GCA_026770705.1 Isurus oxyrinchus
CACACTATCTCACTCTCACACACATTTTCTGACTCTCTCTCACACACACACTCTCTCTCTCTTCCACACACGCGCTCTTTCTCTCCCTCCCACGCACGCGCTCTTTCTCTCCCTCCCATGCACGCGCTCTCTCTCTCTCCCACGCACACGTTTTCTCTCTCTCTCCCATGCACGCGCTCTCTCTCTCCCACGCACACGCTCTCACACACACTCTCTCTCTCTCTCTTACACATACAGACACTCTATCTCCACACACTCACTCTCACACAGACACACTCATTCACTCTATCACACACGCACTATCTCTGACTCTCTCTCCTTCTCAATCTCATGCACACACTCTGTCTCACACACTCTCTAAGTTTCACACACTCTCTAGCTCTCTCACACACTCTATCTTCCATGCACACACTCTCTCTCTCCCACGTGCAGACACTCTCTCCCATGCACACACTCTCTCTCTCCCACGCACACACTCTCACTCTCCCACGCACACACTCTCACTCTCCCACGCACACACTCTCACTCTCCCACGCACACACTCTCTCCCAAACACACACTCTCTCTCACATACACACTCTCTCCCATGCACACACTCTGTCTCTCCCACGCACACACTCTGTCTCTCCCGCGCACACACTCTCTCTCTCCCACGCACACACTCTCTCTCTCCCATGCACACACTGTCTCTCTCCCACGCACACACTCTCTCTCACCCACGCACACACTCTCGCTCTCCCACGCACACACTCTCGCTCTCCCACGCACACACTCTCTCTCCCACGCACACACTCTCTCTCTCCCACGCACACACTCTCTCTCTCCCACGCACACACTCACTCTCTCCCACGCACACACTCTCTCTCTCCCACGCACATACTCTCTCTCTCCCACGCACACACTCTCTCTCTCCCACGCACACACTCTCTCTCTCCCACGCACACGCTCTTTCTCTCCCACGCACATGCTCTTTCTCTCCCACCAATGCTCACTCTCTCCCACGCACACACTCTCACTCTCCCACGCACACACTCTCACTCTCCCACGCACACACTCTCACTCTCCCACGCACACACTCTCACTCTCCCACGCACACACTCTCACTCTCCCACGCACACACTCTCACTCTCCCACGCACACACTCTCACTCTCCCACACACAAACTTTCACTCTCCCAAACACACACTCTCACTCTCCCAAACACACACTCTCACTCTCCCAAACACACACTCACACTCTCCCACACACACACTCTCTCCCAAACACACACTCTCTCTCACATACACACTCTCTCACACACACACTGTCTCTCACACACTCTCTCTCTCTCTCACACACACTCTCTCTCTCACACATACACTCACTCTCCCACACAGACTCTTTCTCTCCCACACACACACACACTCTCTCTCCCAAACATGCACTCCCTCTCTCCCTCTACCCCACACACACACTCACTCCCACACACAAACTCTCCCACACACGCTCACTATCTCACACATGCACAATCATTCACTCTCCCACACACACTCACACACACTCCCACGCACACACTCTCTCTCTCCCACGCACACACTCTCTCTCTCCCACGCACACTCTCTCTCTCTCACGCACACACTCTCTCTCCCACGCACACTCTCTCTCTCCCACGCACGCACACACTCTCTCTATCCCCCACACACACTCGCTCACACACACACGCACTATCTCACACACGCACAATCACTAATGCTCCCACACACACACTCACTCACACTCCCACACATACACTCTCTCTCTCTCATGCACACGCTCTCTCTCTCCCACACAAAAGTGCTCTCTCTCTCCCATGCACATGCTCTCTCTCTCCCACGCACACGGTCTCTCTCTCTCCCACGCACACGCTCTCTCTTTCCCACGCACACGCTCTCTCTCTCCCACGCAGACGCTCCCTCTCTCCCACGCCCACGGTCTCTCTCGCCCACGCCCACGCTCTCTCGCTCCCATGCACACGCTCTCTCTCTCCCACGCACACGGTCTCTCTATCCCCTACACACACTCTCTCACGCACACACTCACTATCTCACACAATCACTAACGCTCCCACACACACATTCACTCACAGGCCCACACATACACTCTCTCTCTCTGACACACACACTCACTCTCCCACGCACACACACTCTCTCTCTCCCACGCGCACACACTCTCTCCACGCACATGCTCTCTCTCTCACCCACGCACATGCACTCTCTCCGACGCACATGCTCTCTCTCTCTCTCACGCGCACGCTCTCTCTCCCATGCGCACGCTCTCTCTCTCCCACGCGCACGATCTCTCTCTCCCATGCGCACGAACTCTCTCTCTCCCACGCGCATGATCTCTCCCTCTCCCACGCACACTCTCCCTCTCCCACGCACACACTCTCACTCTCCCACGCACACACTCACTCTCCCACGCACACACTCTCTCTCTCCCACGCACACACTCTCACTCTCCCACGCACACACTCTCACTCTCCCACGCACACACTCTCACTCTCCCACGCACACACTCTCACTATCCCGCACACACTCTCACTATCCCACACACACTCTCTTCCACATACTCTC
Source organism: Isurus oxyrinchus (assembly GCA_026770705.1). Classification (NCBI taxonomy): domain Eukaryota; kingdom Metazoa; phylum Chordata; class Chondrichthyes; order Lamniformes; family Lamnidae; genus Isurus; species Isurus oxyrinchus. The sequence continues at coordinate 20,092 of JANJGN010002043.1, forward strand.
TCACACACACACACACACACTCTCTCTCTCACACACACACACACTCTCTCTCACACACACTCTCTCACACACACACTCACTATCTCACACACGCACAATCACTAACGCTACCACACACACATTACTCACACGCCCACACATACACTCTCTCTCTCCCACGCGCACACACTCTCCACGCACATGCTCTCTCTCGCCCACGCACACGCACTCTCTCCCACGCACACGCTCTCTCTCTGTCCCAAGCACACGCTCTCTCTCCCACGCACACACTCTCTCTCTCTCCCACGCACACGCTCTCACTCTCTCCCACGCCCACGCTCTCTCTCTCCCATGCGCACGGTCTCTCTCTCTCCCACGCACACGGTCTCTCTCTCTCAAACGCACACGGTCTCTCTCTCTCCCACGCACACGGTCTCTCTCTCCCACGCACACGGTCTCTCTCTCTCCCACGCACACGGTCTCTCTCTCTCCCACGCACACTCTACCTCTCCCACGCACACACTCTCTCTCTCCCACGCACACACTCTCTCTCCCACGTGCAGACACTCTCTCCCACGCACACACTCTCTCTCTCCCACGCACACACTCTCACTCTCCCACGCACACACTCTCACTCTCCCACGCACACACTCTCACTCTCCCACGCACACACTCTCACTCTCCCACGCACACACTCTCTCTCTCCCACGTACACACTCTCACTCTCCCACGCACACACTCTCACACTCCCACGCACACACTCTCACTCTCCCACACACAAACTTTCACTCTCCGAAACACACACTCTCACTCTCCCAAACACACACTCTCACTCTCCCAAACACACACTCACACTCTCCCAAACACACACTCTCTCCCAAACACACACTCTCTCTCACATACACACTCTCTCCCATGCACACACTCTCTCTCTCCCACGCACACACTCTCACTCTCCCACGCACACACTCTCACTCTCCCACGCACACACTCTCACTCTCCCACGCACACACTCACTCTCTCCTACGCACACACTCACTCTCTCCTACGCACACACTCTCTCTCTCCCACGCACACACTCTCTCTCCCACGCACTCTCTCTCTCTCCCACGCACACCCTCTCTCTCTCTCCCACGCACACACTCTCTCTCTCTCCCACGCACACACTCTCTCTCTCCCACGCACACACTCTCTCTCTCCCACGCACACACTCTCTCTCTCCCACGCACACACTCTGTCTCTCCCACGCACACACTCTCTCTCCCACGCACTCTCTCTCTCTCCCATGCATACACTCTCTCTCTCTCCCACGCACACACTCACTCTCTCCCACGCACACACACTCTCTCTCCCACGCACACACTCTCTCTCTCCCACGCACACACTCTCTCCCACGCACACACTCTCTCTCTCCCACGCACACACTCTCTCTCCCACGCACACACTCTCTCTCTCCCACGCACACACTCTCTCACCCACGCACACACTCACTCTCACCCACGCACACACTCTCCCTCCCACGCACACACTCACTCTCTCCTACGCACACACTCTGTCTCTCCCACGCACACACTCACTCTCTCCCACGCACACACTCTGTCTCTCCCACGCACACACTCTGTCTCTCCCGCGCACACACACTCTCTCTCCCACGCACACACTCTCTCTCCCACGCACACGCTATCTCTCTCCCACGCACACGCTCTCTCTCTCCCACGCACACACTCTCGCTCTCCCACGCACACACTCTCTCTCCCACGCATACACTCTCTCTCTCCCACGCACACACTCTCTCTGTCCCACGCACACACTCTCTCTCCCACGCACACACTCTCTCTCTCCCACGCACACACACTCTCTCTCCCACGCACACACTCTCTCTCTCCCACGCACACACTCTCTCTCTCCCACTCACACACTCTCTCTCTCCCACGCACACGCTCTTTCTCTCCCACGCACATGCTCTTTCTCTCCCACCCATGCTCACACTCTCTCACGCACACACTCTCGCACTCTCTCACGCACACACTCTCGCACTCTCTCACACACACACTATCTCACTCTCACACACATTTTCTGACTCTCTCTCACACACAACTTCCTCATTCTCTCTCACACACACCCTCTCTCTCTCTTCCACTCACGCGCTCTCCCTCCCACACACGTGCTCTTTCTCTCCCTCCCACGCACGCGCTCTTTCTCTCCCTCCCACGCACGCGTTTTCTCTCTCTCTCCCATGCACGCGCTGTCTCTCTCCCACGCACACACTCTCTCTCTCTCCCACGCACACACTCTCTCTCTCTCCCACGCACAAGCTCTCTCTCCCATGCACAGGCTCTCTCAAACACACTCTCTCTCTCTCTCTTACACATACACACACTCTATCTCCACACACTCTCTCTCTTACACATACACACACTCTATCTCCACACACTCTCTCTCTTACACATACACACACTCTATCTCCACACACTCACTATCACACACACACACACTCATTCAATCTATCACACACACACTATCTCTGACTCTCCCTCTCTATCTCATTCAGACTCTCTATATCTCACACACACACTCTGTCTCTCACACACACTCTAAATTTCACACACACTCTCTAGCTCTCTCACACACTCTATCTTCCATGCACACACCCTCTCTTTCCCAAGCACACACACTCTCACTCTCAAACACACACTCTCACTCTCCCAAACACACTCTCCCACACACTCTCTCCCACACACTCGCCCACACTCTCTCTCTCACACACACACTCTCTCTCACACACACACTCTCTCTCACACAGACACTCTCTCACACACTCTCTCTCTCACACACACTCTCTCTCTCACACACACTCTCTCTCACACACACTCTCTCTCACACACACTCTCTCTCACACACACTCTCTCTCTCACACACGCACTCTCTCTCACACACGCACTCTCTCACACACACGCTCTCTCTCACACACACTCTCACACACACACTCTCTCACACACACACTCTCTCTCAAACACACTCTCTCTCACACACACTCTCTCTCTCACACACACTCTCTCTCTCTCACACACACTCTCTCTCTCACACACATACTCTCTCCCACAAACGCTCAATAGCTCACATGCACACTCTCTCTCTCCCACGCACACACTCTCTCTCTCCCACGCACACACTCTCTCTCTCCCACGCACACACTCTCTCTCTCCCACGCACACACTCTCACTCTCCCAAACACACACTCTCACTCTCCCAAACACACTCTCCCACACACTCTCTCCCACACACTCGCCCACAATCTCTCTCGCACACACACACTCTCTCTCACACACTCACTCTCTCACACACATTCTCTCTCTCACACACACTCTCTCTCTCACACACACACTCTCTCACACACACACTCTCTCTCACACACACTGTCTCTCACACACACTGTCTCTCACACACACTCTCTCTTTCACACACACTCTCTCTCTCACACACACTCTCTCTCTCACACACACACTCTCTCTCTCACACACACTCTCTCTCTCACACACACTCTCTCTCTCTCACACACTCTCTCTCCCACACACATACTCTCTCCCACAAACGCTCACTAGCTCACATGCACACTCTCTCTCTCCCACGCACACACTCTCTCTCTCCCACGCACGCACTCTCTCTCTCCCACGCACACACACTCTCTCTCCCACGCACACACACTCTCTCTCCCACGCACACACTCTGTCTCTCCCATGCACTCTCTCTGTCCCACGCACTCTCTCTCTCTCCCACGCACACCCTCTCTCTCTCTCCCACGCCCACACTCTCTCTCTCCCACGCACACACTCTCTCTCTCCCACGCACACAAACTCTCTCACCCAAGCACACACTCTCTCTCTCCCACGCACACACTCTGTCTCTCCCACGTACACACTCTCTCTCTCCCACGCACTCTCTCTCTCTCCCACGCACACACTCTCTCTCACTCCCAAGCACACACTCTCTCTCTCCCAAGCACACACTCTCTCTCTCCCACGCACACACACTCTCTCTCCCACGCACACACTCACTCTCTCCCACGCACACACTCTCTCTCTCCCACGCACACGCTCTCTCTCTCCCACGCACATGCTCTCTCTCTCCCACGCACACACTCTCGCTCTCCCACGCACACACTCTCTCTCCCACGCACACACTCTCTCTCTCTCACGCACACACTCTCTCTCCCACGCACACACTCTCTCTCTCCCACGCACACACTCTCTCTCTCCCACGCACACACTCTCTCTCTCCCACGCACACACTCTCTCTCTCCCACGCACACACTCTCTCTCTCCCACGCACACGCTCTTTCTCTCCCACGCACATGCTCTTTCTCTCCCACCCATGCTCACACTCTCTCACGCACACACTCTCGCACTCTCTCACGCACACACTCTCGCACTCTCTCACACACACACTATCTCACTCTCACACACATTTTCTGACTCTCTCTCACACACAACTTCCTCATTCTCTCTCACACACACACTCTCTCTCTCTTCCACTCACGCGCTCTCCCTCCCACACACGCGCTCTTTCTCTCCCTCCCACGCACGCGCTCTTTCTCTCCCTCCCACGCACGCGCTCTCTCTCTCTCCCACGCACACGTTTTCTCTCTCTCTCCCATGCACGCGCTCTCTCTCTCCCACGCACACGTTCTCACACACTCTCTCTCTCTCTCTTACACATACAGACACTCTATCTCCACACACTCACTCTCACACAGACACACTCATTCACTCTATCACACACGCACTATCTCTGACTCTCTCTCCTTCTCTATCTCATGCACACACTCTGTCTCACACGCTCCCTAACTTTCACACACTCTCTAGCTCTCTCACACACTCTATCTTCCATGCACACACTCTCTCTCTCCCACGCACACACTCTCACTCTCCCACGCACACACTCTCACTCTCCCACGCACACACTCTCTCCCAAACACACACTCTCTCTCACATACACACTCTCTCCCATGCACACACACTCTCTCTCCCACGCACACACTCTCACACTCCCACGCACACACTCTCTCTCTCCCACGCACTCTCTCTCTCTCCCACGCACACCCTCTCTCTCTCTCCCACGCACACACTCTCTCTCTCCCACGCACACACTCTCTCTCTCCCACGCACACACTCTCTCTCTCCCACGCACACACTCTCTCTCTCCCAAGCACACACTCTCTCTCTCCCACGCACACACTCTGTCTCTCCCACGTACACACTCTCTCTCCCACGCACTCTCTCTCTCTCCCATGCATACACTCTCTCTCTCTCCCACGCACACACTCTCTCTCTCCCACGCACACACTCTCTCTCTCCCACGCACACACTCTCTCCCACGCACACACTCTCTCTCTCCCACGCACACACTCTCTCTCCCACGCACACACTCTCTCTCTCCCACGCACACACTCTCTCACCCACGCACACACTCACTCTCACCCACGCACACACTCTCTCTCTCCCACGCACACACTCTCTCTCTCCCACGCACACACTCTCTCTCCCACGCACACACTCACTCTCTCCTACGCACACACTCTGTCTCTCCCACACACACACTCACTCTCTCCCACGCACACACTCTGTCTCTCCCACGCACACACTCTGTCTCTCCCACGCACACACTCTCTCTCTCCCACGCACACACTCTCTCTCACCCACGCACACACTCTCGCTCTCCCACGCACACACTCTCTCTCCCACGCACACACTCTCTCTCTCCCACGCACACACTCTCTCTCTCCCACGCACACAATCTCTCTCTCCCACGCACACACTCTCTCTCCCACGCACACACTCTCTCTCTCCCACGCACACACTCTCTCTCTCCCACGCACACACTCTCTCTCTCCCACGCACACACTCTCTCTCTCCCACGCACACACTCTCTCTCTCCCACGCACACACTCTCACTCTCCCACGCACACACTCTCACTCTCCCACGCACACACTCTCTCCCAAACACACACTCTCTCTCACATACACACTCTCTCCCATGCACACACTCTCTCTCTCCCACGCACACACTCTCACACTCCCACGCACACACGCACTCTCTCCTACGCACACACTCACTCTCTCCCACGCACACACTCTCTCTCTCCCACGCACTCTCTCTCTCTCCCACGCACACACTCTCTCTCTCTCCCACGCACACACTCTCTCTCTCCCACGCACACACTCTCTCTCTCCCACGCACACACTCTCTCTCTCCCACGCACACACTCTCTCTCTCCCAAGCACACACTCTCTCTCTCCCACGCACACACTCTGTCTCTCCCACGTACACACTCTCTCTCCCACGCACTCTCTCTCTCTCCCATGCATACACTCTCTCTCTCTCCCACGCACACACTCTCTCTCTCCCACGCACACACACTCTCTCTCCCACGCACACACTCACTCTCTCCCACGCACACACTCTCTCCCACGCCCACACTCTCTCTCTCCCACGCACACACTCTCTCTCTCCCACGCACACACTCTCTCTCTCCCACGCACACACTCTCTCACCCACGCACACACTCACTCTCACCGACGCACACACTCTCTCTCTCCCACGCACACACTCTCTCTCCCACGCACACACTCACTCTCTCCTACGCACACACTCTGTCTCTCCCACGCACACACTCACTCTCTCCCACGCACACACTCTGTCTCTCCCACGCACACACTCTGTCTCTCCCGCGCACACACTCTCTCTCTCCCACGCACACACTCTCTCTCTCCCACGCACACACACTCTCTCTCCCACGCACACACTCTCTCTCACCCACGCACACACTCTCGCTCTCCCACGCACACACTCTCTCTCTCCCACGCACACACTCTCTCTCTCCCACGCACACACTCTCTCTCTCCCACGCACACACTCTCTCTCTCCCACGCACACACTCTCTCTCCCACGCACACACTCTCTCTCTCCCACGCACACACTCTCTCTCTCCCACGCACACACTCTCTCTCTCCCACGCACACACTCTCTCTCTCCCACGCACACGCTCTTTCTCTCCCACGCACATGCTCTTTCTCTCCCACCCATGCTCACACTCTCTCACGCACACACTCTCGCACTCTCTCACACACACACTCTCGCACTCTCTCGCACACACACTATCTCACTCTCACACACATTTTCTGACTCTCTCTCACACACAACTTCCTCATTCTCTCTCACACACACACTCTCTCTCTCTTCCACTCACGCGCTCTCCCTCCCACACACGCGCTCTTTCTCTCCCTCCCACGCACGCGCTCTTTCTCTCCCTCCCACGCACGCGTTTTCTCTCTCTCTCCCATGCACGCGCTCTCTCTCTCCCATGCACGCGCTCTCTCTCTCCCACGCACACGCTCTCTCACACACTCTCTCTCTCTCTTACACATACAGACACTCTATCTCCACACACTCACTCTCACACAGACACACTCATTCACTCTATCACACACGCACTATCTCTGACTCTCTCTCCTTCTCTATCTCATGCACACACTCTGTCTCACACACTCTCGAACTTTCACACACTCTCTAGCTCTCTCACACACTCTATCTTCCATGCACACACTCTCTCTCTCCCACGTGCAGACACTCTCTCCCATGCACACACTCTCTCTCTCCCACGCACACACTCTCTCTCTCCCACGCACACGCTCTTTGTCTCCCACGCACATGCTCTTTCTCTCCCACCCATGCTCACACTCTCTCACGCACACACTCTCGCACTCTCTCATGCACACACTATCTCACTCTCACACACATTTTCTGACTCTCTCTCACACACAACTTCCTCATTCTCTCTCACACACACACTCTCTCTCTCTTCCACTCACGCGCTCTCCCTCCCACACACGCGCTCTTTCTCTCCCTCCCACGCACGCGCTCTTTCTCTCCCTCCCACGCACGCGCTCTCTCTCTCTCCCACGCACACGTTTTCTCTCTCTCTCCCATGCACGCGCTCTCTCTCTCCCACGCACACGCTCTCACACACTCTCTCTCTCTCTCTTACACATACAGACACTCTATCTCCACACACTCACTCTCACACAGACACACTCATTCACTCTATCACACACGCACTATCTCTGACTCTCTCTCCTTCTCTATCTCATGCACACACTCTGTCTCACACACTCTCTAATTTTCACACACTCTCTAGCTCTCTCACACACTCTATCTTCCATGCACACACTCTCTCTCTCACACGTGCAGACACTCTCTCCCATGCACACACTCTCTCTCTCCCACGCACACACTCTCACTCTCCCACGCACACACTCTCTCCCAAACACACACTCGCTCTCACATACACACTCTCTCCCATGCACACACTCTCTCTCTCCCACGCACACACTCTCACACTCCCACGCACACACTCACTCTCTCCTACGCACACACTCACTCTCTCCCACGCACACACTCTCACTCTCCCACGCACTCTCTCTCTCTCCCACGCACACACTCTCACTATCCCGCACACACTCTCACTATCCCACACACACTCTCTTCCACATACTCTCTCACACACACACACACACTCTCTCTCACACACACACACACTCTCTCTCACACACACTCTCTCACACACACACTCACTCTCTCTCACACACACACTCACTATCTCACACACGCACAATCACTAACGCTACCACACACACATTACTCACACGCCCACACATACACTCTCTCTCTCCCACGCGCACACACTCTCCATGCACATGCTCTCTCTCGCCCACGCACACGCACTCTCTCCCACGCACACGCTCTCTCTCTGTCCCAAGCACACGCTCTCTCTCCCACGCACACACTCTCTCTCTCTCCCACGCACACGCTCTCACTCTCTCCCACGCCCACGCTCTCTCTCTCCCATGCCCACGGTCTCTCCCTCTCCCACGCACACGGTCTCTCTCTCTCCCACGCACACGGTCTCTCTCTCTCCCACGCACACGGTCTCTCTCTCTCCCACGCACACGGTCTCTCCCACGCACACGGTCTCTCTCTCTCGCACGCACACGGTCTCTCTCTCCCACGCACACTCTACCTCTCCCACGCACACACTCTCTCTCTCCCACGCACACACTCTCTCTCCCACGTGCAGACTCTCACTCTCCCACGCACACACTCTCACTCTCCCACGCACACACTCTCACTCTCCCACGCACACACTCTCACTCTCCCACGCACACACTCTCACTCTCCCACGCACACACTCTCACTCTCCCACGCACACACTCTCACTCTCCCACGTACACACTCTCACTCTCCCACGCACACACTCTCACTCTCCCACGCACACACTCTCACTCTCCCACACACAAACTTTCACTCTCCCAAACACACACTCTCACACTCCCAAACACACACTCTCACTCTCCCAAACACACACTCACACTCTCCCACACACACACTCTCTCCCAAACACACACTCTCTCTCACATGCACACTCTCTCCCATGCACACACTCTCTCTCTCCCACGCACACACTCTCACTCTCCCACGCACACACTCTCACTCTCCCACGCACACACTCTCACTCTCCCACGCACACACTCACTCTCTCCTACGCACACACTCTGTCTCTCCCACGCACACACTCTCTCCCACGCACTCTCTCTCTCTCCCACGCACACCCTCTCTCTCTCCCACGCACACACTCTCTCTCTCCCACGCACACACTCTCTCTCTCCCACGCACACACTCTCTCTCTCCCACGCACACACTCTCTCTCTCCCAAGCACACACTCTCTCTCTCTCCCACGCACACAGTCTCTCTCTCCCACGTACACACTCTCTCTCCCACGCACTCTCTCTCTCTCCCATGCATACACTCTCTCTCTCTCCCACGCACACACTCTCTCTCTCCCACGCACACACACTCTCTCTCCCACGCACACCCTCTCTCTCTCCCACGCACACACTCTCTCCCACGCACACACTTTCTCTCCCACGCACACACTCTCTCTCTCCCACGCACACACTCTCTCCCACGCCCACACTCTCTCTCTCCCACGCACACACTCTCTCTCTCCCACGCACACACTCTCTCTGTCCCACGCACACACTCTCTCTCTCCCACGCACACACACTCTCTCTCCCACGCACACACTCTCTCTCTCCCACGCACACACTCACTCTCTCCTACGCACACACTCTGTCTCTCCCACGCACACACTCACTCTCTCCCACGCACACACTCTGTCTCTCCCACGCACACACTCTGTCTCTCCCGCGCACACACACTCTCTCTCCCACGCACACACTCTCTCTCCCACGCACACGCTATCTCTCTCCCACGCACACGCTCTCTCTCTCCCACGCACACACTCTCGCTCTCCCACGCACACACTCTCTCTCCCACGCATACACTCTCTCTCTCCCACGCACACACTCTCTCTGTCCCACGCACACACTCTCTCTCCCACGCACACACTCTCTCTCTCCCACGCACACACACTCTCTCTCCCACGCACACACTCTCACTCTCCCACGCACACGCTCTTTCTCTCCCACGCACATGCTCTTTCTCTCCCACCCATGCTCACACTCTCTCACGCACACACTCTCGCACTCTCTCACGCACACACTCTCGCACTCTCTCACACACACACTATCTCACTCTCACACACATTTTCTGACTCTCTCTCACACACAACTTCCTCATTCTCTCTCACACACACCCTCTCTCTCTCTTCCACTCACGCGCTCTCCCTCCCACACACGTGCTCTTTCTCTCCCTCCCACGCACGCGCTCTTTCTCTCCCTCCCACGCACGCGTTTTCTCTCTCTCTCCCATGCACGCGCTGTCTCTCTCCCACGCACACACTCTCTCTCTCTCCCACGCACACACTCTCTCTCTCTCCCACGCACAAGCTCTCTCTCCCATGCACAGGCTCTCTCAAACACACTCTCTCTCTCTCTCTTACACATACACACACTCTATCTCCACACACTCTCTCTCTTACACATACACACACTCTATCTCCACACACTCTCTCTCTTACACATACACACACTCTATCTCCACACACTCACTATCACACACACACACACTCATTCAATCTATCACACACACACTATCTCTGACTCTCCCTCTCTATCTCATTCAGACTCTCTATATCTCACACACACACTCTGTCTCTCACACACACTCTAAATTTCACACACACTCTCTAGCTCTCTCACACACTCTATCTTCCATGCACACACTCTCTCTTTCCCAAGCACACACACTCTCACTCTCAAACACACACTCTCACTCTCCCAAACACACTCTCCCACACACTCTCTCCCACACACTCGCCCACACTCTCTCTCTCACACACACACTCTCTCTCACACACACACTCTCTCTCACACACACACTCTCTCTCACACACTCTCTCACACACTCTCTCTCTCACACACACTCTCTCTCTCACACACACTCTCTCTCACACACACTCTCTCTCACACACACTCTCTCTCACACACACTCTCTCTCTCACACACGCACTCTCTCTCACACACGCACTCTCTCACACACACTCTCACACACACACTCTCTCTCACACACACACTCTCTCACACACACACTCTCTCTCACACACACTCTCTCTCACACACACTCTCTCTCTCACACACACTCTCTCTCTCTCACACACGCACTCTCTCACACACACTCTCTCTCTCACACACATACTCTCTCCCACAAACGCTCAATAGCTCACATGCACACTCTCTCTCTCCCACGCACACACTCTCTCTCTCCCACGCACACACTCTCTCTCTCCCACGCACACACTCTCTCTCTCCCACGCACACACTCTCACTCTCCCAAACACACACTCTCACTCTCCCAAACACACTCTCCCACACACTCTCTCCCACACACTCGCCCACAATCTCTCTCGCACACACACACTCTCTCTCACACACTCACTCTCTCACACACATTCTCTCTCTCACACACACTCTCTCTCTCACACACACACTCTCTCACACACACACTCTCTCTCACACACACTCTCTCTCACACACACTCTCTCTTTCACACACACTCTCTCTCTCACACACACTCTCTCTCTCACACACACTCTCTCTCTCACACACACACTCTCTCTCTCACACACACTCTCTCTCTCACACACACTCTCTCTCTCTCACACACTCTCTCTCCCACACACATACTCTCTCCCACAAACGCTCACTAGCTCACATGCACACTCTCTCTCTCCCACGCACACACTCTCTCTCTCCCACGCACGCACTCTCTCTCTCCCACGCACACACACTCTCTCTCCCACGCACACACACTCTCTCTCCCACGCACACACTCTGTCTCTCCCATGCACTCTCTCTGTCCCACGCACTCTCTCTCTCTCCCACGCACACCCTCTCTCTCTCTCCCACGCCCACACTCTTTCTCTCCCACGCACACACTCTCTCTCTCCCACGCACACACACTCTCTCACCCAAGCACACACTCTCTCTCTCCCACGCACACACTCTGTCTCTCCCACGTACACACTCTCTCTCTCCCACGCACTCTCTCTCTCTCCCACGCACACACTCTCTCTCACTCCCAAGCACACACTCTCTCTCTCCCAAGCACACACTCTCTCTCTCCCACGCACACACTCACTCTCTCCCACGCACACACTCTCTCTCTCCCACGCACACACTCTCTCTCTCCCACGCACACACTCACTCTCTCCTACGCACACACTCTGTCTCTCCCACGCACACACTCACTCTCTCCCACGCACACACTCTGTCTCTCCCACGCACACACTCTGTCTCTCCCGCGCACACACACTCTCTCTCCCACGCACACACTCTCTCTCCCACGCACACGCTATCTCTCTCCCACGCACACGCTCTCTCTCTCCCACGCACACACTCTCGCTCTCCCACGCACACACTCTCTCTCCCACGCATACACTCTCTCTCTCCCACGCACACACTCTCTCTGTCCCACGCACACACTCTCTCTCCCACGCACACACTCTCTCTCTCCCACGCACACACACTCTCTCTCCCACGCACACACTCTCACTCTCCCACGCACACGCTCTTTCTCTCCCACGCACATGCTCTTTCTCTCCCACCCATGCTCACACTCTCTCACGCACACACTCTCGCACTCTCTCACGCACACACTCTCGCACTCTCTCACACACACACTATCTCACTCTCACACACATTTTCTGACTCTCTCTCACACACAACTTCCTCATTCTCTCTCACACACACCCTCTCTCTCTCTTCCACTCACGCGCTCTCCCTCCCACACACGTGCTCTTTCTCTCCCTCCCACGCACGCGCTCTTTCTCTCCCTCCCACGCACGCGTTTTCTCTCTCTCTCCCATGCACGCGCTGTCTCTCTCCCACGCACACACTCTCTCTCTCTCCCACGCACACACTCTCTCTCTCTCCCACGCACAAGCTCTCTCTCCCATGCACAGGCTCTCTCAAACACACTCTCTCTCTCTCTCTTACACATACACACACTCTATCTCCACACACTCTCTCTCTTACACATACACACACTCTATCTCCACACACTCTCTCTCTTACACATACACACACTCTATCTCCACACACTCACTATCACACACACACACACTCATTCAATCTATCACACACACACTATCTCTGACTCTCCCTCTCTATCTCATTCAGACTCTCTATATCTCACACACACACTCTGTCTCTCACACACACTCTAAATTTCACACACACTCTCTAGCTCTCTCACACACTCTATCTTCCATGCACACACTCTCTCTTTCCCAAGCACACACACTCTCACTCTCAAACACACACTCTCACTCTCCCAAACACACTCTCCCACACACTCTCTCCCACACACTCGCCCACACTCTCTCTCTCACACACACACTCTCTCTCACACACACACTCTCTCTCACACACACACTCTCTCTCACACACTCTCTCACACACTCTCTCTCTCACACACACTCTCTCTCTCACACACACTCTCTCTCACACACACTCTCTCTCACACACACTCTCTCTCACACACACTCTCTCTCTCACACACGCACTCTCTCTCACACACGCACTCTCTCACACACACTCTCACACACACACTCTCTCTCACACACACACTCTCTCACACACACACTCTCTCTCACACACACTCTCTCTCACACACACTCTCTCTCTCACACACACTCTCTCTCTCTCACACACGCACTCTCTCACACACACTCTCTCTCTCACACACATACTCTCTCCCACAAACGCTCAATAGCTCACATGCACACTCTCTCTCTCCCACGCACACACTCTCTCTCTCCCACGCACACACTCTCTCTCTCCCACGCACACACTCTCTCTCTCCCACGCACACACTCTCACTCTCCCAAACACACACTCTCACTCTCCCAAACACACTCTCCCACACACTCTCTCCCACACACTCGCCCACAATCTCTCTCGCACACACACACTCTCTCTCACACACTCACTCTCTCACACACATTCTCTCTCTCACACACACTCTCTCTCTCACACACACACTCTCTCACACACACACTCTCTCTCACACACACTCTCTCTCACACACACTCTCTCTTTCACACACACTCTCTCTCTCACACACACTCTCTCTCTCACACACACTCTCTCTCTCACACACACACTCTCTCTCTCACACACACTCTCTCTCTCACACACACTCTCTCTCTCTCACACACTCTCTCTCCCACACACATACTCTCTCCCACAAACGCTCACTAGCTCACATGCACACTCTCTCTCTCCCACGCACACACTCTCTCTCTCCCACGCACGCACTCTCTCTCTCCCACGCACACACACTCTCTCTCCCACGCACACACACTCTCTCTCCCACGCACACACTCTGTCTCTCCCATGCACTCTCTCTGTCCCACGCACTCTCTCTCTCTCCCACGCACACCCTCTCTCTCTCTCCCACGCCCACACTCTTTCTCTCCCACGCACACACTCTCTCTCTCCCACGCACACACACTCTCTCACCCAAGCACACACTCTCTCTCTCCCACGCACACACTCTGTCTCTCCCACGTACACACTCTCTCTCTCCCACGCACTCTCTCTCTCTCCCACGCACACACTCTCTCTCACTCCCAAGCACACACTCTCTCTCTCCCAAGCACACACTCTCTCTCTCCCACGCACACACTCACTCTCTCCCACGCACACACTCTCTCTCTCCCACGCACACGCTCTCTCTCTCCCACGCACACGCTCTCTCTCTCCCACGCACACACTCTCTCTCTCCCACGCACACACTCTCTCTCTCCCACGCACACGCTCTTTCTCTCCTACGCACATGCTCTTTCTCTCCCACCCATGCTCACACTCTCTCACGCACACACTCTCGCACTCTCTCACGCACACACTCTCGCACTCTCTCACACACACACTATCTCACTCTCACACACATTTTCTGACTCTCTCTCACACACAACTTCCTCATTCTCTCTCACACACACACTCTCTCTCTCTTCCACTCACGCGCTCTCCCTCCCACACACGCGCTCTTTCTCTCCCTCCCACGCACGCGCTCTTTCTCTCCCTCCCACGCACGCGCTCTCTCTCTCTCCCACGCACACGTTTTCTCTCTCTCTCCCATGCACGCGCTCTCTCTCTCCCACGCACACGTTCTCACACACTCTCTCTCTCTCTCTTACACATACAGACACTCTATCTCCACACACTCACTCTCACACAGACACACTCATTCACTCTATCACACACGCACTATCTCTGACTCTCTCTCCTTCTCTATCTCATGCACACACTCTGTCTCACACGCTCCCTAACTTTCACACACTCTCTAGCTCTCTCACACACTCTCTCCCATGCACACACTCTCTCTCTCCCACGCACACACTCTCACTCTCCCACGCACACACTCTCACTCTCCCACGCACACACTCTCTCCCAAACACACACTCTCTCTCACATACACACTCTCTCCCATGCACACACACTCTCTCTCCCACGCACACACTCTCACACTCCCACGCACACACTCACTCTCTCCTACGCACACACTCACTCTCTCCCACGCACACACTCTCTCTCTCCCACGCACTCTCTCTCTCTCCCACGCACACCCTCTCTCTCTCTCCCACGCACACACTCTCTCTCTCCCACGCACACACTCTCTCTCTCCCACGCACACACTCTCTCTCTCCCACGCACACACTCTCTCTCTCCCAAGCACACACTCTCTCTCTCCCACGCACACACTCTGTCTCTCCCACGTACACACTCTCTCTCCCACGCACTCTCTCTCTCTCCCATGCATACACTCTCTCTCTCTCCCACGCACACACTCTCTCTCTCCCACGCACACACTCTCTCTCTCCCACGCACACACTCTCTCCCACGCACACACTCTCTCTCTCCCACTCACACACTCTCTCTCCCACGCACACACTCTCTCTCTCCCACGCACACACTCTCTCACCCACGCACACACTCACTCTCACCCACGCACACACTCTCTCTCTCCCACGCACACACTCTCTCTCTCCCACGCACACACTCTCTCTCCCACGCACACACTCACTCTCTCCTACGCACACACTCTGTCTCTCCCACGCACACACTCACTCTCTCCCACGCACACACTCTGTCTCTCCCACGCACACACTCTGTCTCTCCCGCGCACACTCTCTCTCTCTCCCACGCACACACTCTCTCTCTCCCACGCACACACTCTCTCTCTCCCACGCACACACTCTCTCTCACCCACGCACACACTCTCGCTCTCCCACGCACACACTCTCTCTCCCACGCACACACACTCTCTCTCCCACGCACACACTCTGTCTCTCCCATGCACTCTCTCTGTCCCACGCACTCTCTCTCTCTCCCACGCACACCCTCTCTCTCTCTCCCACGCCCACACTCTCTCTCTCCCACGCACACACTCTCTCTCTCCCACGCACACACACTCTCTCACCCAAGCACACACTCTCTCTCTCCCACGCACACACTCTGTCTCTCCCACGTACACACTCTCTCTCTCCCACGCACTCTCTCTCTCTCCCACGCACACACTCTCTCTCACTCCCAAGCACACACTCTCTCTCTCCCAAGCACACACTCTCTCTCTCCCACGCACACACTCACTCTCTCCCACGCACACACTCTCTCTCTCCCACGCACACGCTCTCTCTCTCCCACGCACACGCTCTCTCTCTCCCACGCACACACTCTCGCTCTCCCACGCACACACTCTCTCTCCCACGCACACACTCTCTCTCTCTCACGCACACACTCTCTCTCCCACGCACACACTCTCTCTCTCCCACGCACACACTCTCTCTCTCCCACGCACACACTCTCTCTCTCCCACGCACACACTCTCTCTCTCCCACGCACACACTCTCTCTCTCCCACGCACACGCTCTTTCTCTCCCACGCACATGCTCTTTCTCTCCCACCCATGCTCACACTCTCTCACGCACACACTCTCGCACTCTCTCACGCACACACTCTCGCACTCTCTCACACACACACTATCTCACTCTCACACACATTTTCTGACTCTCTCTCACACACAACTTCCTCATTCTCTCTCACACACACACTCTCTCTCTCTTCCACTCACGCGCTCTCCCTCCCACACATGCGCTCTTTCTCTCCCTCCCACGCACGCGCTCTTTCTCTCCCTCCCACGCACGCGCTCTCTCTCTCTCCCACGCACACGTTTTCTCTCTCTCTCCCATGCACGCGCTCTCTCTCTCCCACGCACACGTTCTCACACACTCTCTCTCTCTCTCTTACACATACAGACACTCTATCTCCACACACTCACTCTCACACAGACACACTCATTCACTCTATCACACACGCACTATCTCTGACTCTCTCTCCTTCTCTATCTCATGCACACACTCTGTCTCACACGCTCCCTAACTTTCACACACTCTCTAGCTCTCTCACACACTCTCTCCCATGCACACACTCTCTCTCTCCCACGCACACACTCTCACTCTCCCACGCACACACTCTCACTCTCCCACGCACACACTCTCTCCCAAACACACACTCTCTCTCACATACACACTCTCTCCCATGCACACACACTCTCTCTCCCACGCACACACTCTCACACTCCCACACACACACTCACTCTCTCCTACGCACACACTCACTCTCTCCCACGCACACACTCTCTCTCTCCCACGCACTCTCTCTCTCTCCCACGCACACCCTCTCTCTCTCTCCCACGCACACACTCTCTCTCTCCCACGCACACACTCTCTCTCTCCCACGCACACACTCTCTCTCTCCCACGCACACACTCTCTCTCTCCCAAGCACACACTCTCTCTCTCCCACGCACACACTCTGTCTCTCCCACGTACACACTCTCTCTCCCACGCACTCTCTCTCTCTCCCATGTATACACTCTCTCTCTCTCCCACGCACACACTGTCTCTCTCCCACGCACACACTCTCTCTCTCCCACGCACACACTCTCTCCCACGCACACACTCTCTCTCTCCCACGCACACACTCTCTCTCCCACGCACACACTCTCTCTCTCCCACGCACACACTCTCTCACCCACGCACACACTCACTCTCACCCACGCACACACTCTCTCTCTCCCACGCACACACTCTCTCTCTCCCACGCACACACTCTCTCTCCCACGCACACACTCACTCTCTCCTACGCACACACTCTGTCTCTCCCACGCACACACTCACTCTCTCCCACGCACACACTCTGTCTCTCCCACGCACACACTCTGTCTCTCCCGCGCACACTCTCTCTCTCTCCCACGCACACACTCTCTCTCTCCCACGCACACACTCTCTCTCTCCCACGCACACACTCTCTCTCACCCACGCACACACTCTCGCTCTCCCACGCACACACTCTCTCTCCCACGCACACACTCTCTCTCTCCCACGCACACACTCTCTCTCTCCCACGCACACACTCTCTCTCTCCCACGCACACACTCTCTCTCCCACGCACACACTCTCTCTCTCCCACGCACACACTCTCTCTCTCCCACGCACACACTCTCTCTCTCCCACGCACACACTCTCTCTCTCCCACGCACACACTCTCACTCTCCCACGCACACACTCTCACTCTCCCACGCACACACTCTCTCCCAAACACACACTCTCTCTCACATACACACTCTCTCCCATGCACACACTCTCTCTCTCCCACGCACACACTCTCACACTCCCACGCACACACGCACTCTCTCCTACGCACACACTCACTCTCTCCCACGCACACACTCTCTCTCTCCCACGCACTCTCTCTCTCTCCCACGCACACACTCTCTCTCTCTCCCACGCACACACTCTCTCTCTCCCACGCACACACTCTCTCTCTCCCACGCACACACTCTCTCTCTCCCACGCACACACTCTCTCTCTCCCAAGCACACACTCTCTCTCTCCCACGCACACACTCTGTCTCTCCCACGTACACACTCTCTCTCCCACGCACTCTCTCTCTCTCCCATGCATACACTCTCTCTCTCTCCCACGCACACACTCTCTCTCTCCCACGCACACACACTCTCTCTCCCACGCACACACTCACTCTCTCCCACGCACACACTCTCTCCCACGCCCACACTCTCTCTCTCCCACGCACACACTCTCTCTCTCCCACGCACACACTCTCTCTCTCCCACGCACACACTCTCTCACCCACGCACACACTCACTCTCACCGACGCACACACTCTCTCTCTCCCACGCACACACTCTCTCTCTCCCCCACGCACACACTCTCTCTCCCACGCACACACTCACTCTCTCCTACGCACACACTCTGTCTCTCCCACGCACACACTCACTCTCTCCCACGCACACACTCTGTCTCTCCCACGCACACACTCTGTCTCTCCCGCGCACACACTCTCTCTCTCCCACGCACACACTCTCTCTCTCCCACGCACACACACTCTCTCTCCCACGCACACACTCTCTCTCACCCACGCACACACTCTCGCTCTCCCACGCACACACTCTCTCTCTCCCACGCACACACTCTCTCTCTCCCACGCACACACTCTCTCTCTCCCACGCACACACTCTCTCTCTCCCACGCACACACTCTCTCTCCCACGCACACACTCTCTCTCTCCCACGCACACACTCTCTCTCTCCCACGCACACACTCTCTCTCTCCCACGCACACGCTCTTTCTCTCCCACGCACATGCTCTTTCTCTCCCACCCATGCTCACACTCTCTCACGCACACACTCTCGCACTCTCTCACACACACACTCTCGCACTCTCTCGCACACACACTATCTCACTCTCACACACATTTTCTGACTCTCTCTCACACACAACTTCCTCATTCTCTCTCACACACACACTCTCTCTCTCTTCCACTCACGCGCTCTCCCTCCCACACACGCGCTCTTTCTCTCCCTCCCACGCACGCGCTCTTTCTCTCCCTCCCACGCACGCGTTTTCTCTCTCTCTCCCATGCACGCGCTCTCTCTCTCCCACGCACACGCTCTCTCACACACTCTCTCTCTCTCTTACACATACAGACACTCTATCTCCACACACTCACTCTCACACAGACACACTCATTCACTCTATCACACACGCACTATCTCTGACTCTCTCTCCTTCTCTATCTCATGCACACACTCTGTCTCACACACTCTCTAACTTTCACACACTCTCTAGCTCTCTCACACACTCTATCTTCCATGCACACACTCTCTCTCTCCCACGTGCAGACACTCTCTCCCATGCACACACTCTCTCTCTCCCACGCACACACTCTCTCTCTCCCACGCACACACTCTCTCTCTCCCACGCACACGCTCTTTGTCTCCCACGCACATGCTCTTTCTCTCCCACCCATGCTCACACTCTCTCACGCACACACTCTCGCACTTTCTCATGCACACACTCTCGCACTCTCTCATGCACACACTATCTCACTCTCACACACATTTTCTGACTCTCTCTCACACACAACTTCCTCATTCTCTCTCACACACACACTCTCTCTCTCTTCCACTCACGCGCTCTCCCTCCCACACACGCGCTCTTTCTCTCCCTCCCACGCACGCGCTCTTTCTCTCCCTCCCACGCACGCGCTCTCTCTCTCTCCCACGCACACGTTTTCTCTCTCTCTCCCATGCACGCGCTCTCTCTCTCCCACGCACACGCTCTCACACACTCTCTCTCTCTCTCTTACACATACAGACACTCTATCTCCACACACTCACTCTCACACAGACACACTCATTCACTCTATCACACACGCACTATCTCTGACTCTCTCTCCTTCTCTATCTCATGCACACACTCTGTCTCATACACTCTCTAATTTTCACACACTCTCTAGCTCTCTCACACACTCTATCTTCCATGCACACACTCTCTCTCTCCCACGTGCAGACACTCTCTCCCATGCACACACTCTCTCTCTCCCACGCACACACTCTCACTCTCCCACGCACACACTCTCACTCTCCCACGCACACACTCTCTCCCAAACACACACTCGCTCTCACATACACACTCTCTCCCATGCACACACTCTCTCTCTCCCACGCACACACTCTCACACTCCCACGCACACACTCACTCTCTCCTACGCACACACTCACTCTCTCCCACGCACACACTCTCACTCTCCCACGCACTCTCTCTCTCTCCCACGCACACACTCTCACTATCCCGCACACACTCTCACTATCCCACACACACTCTCTTCCACATACTCTCTCACACACACACACACACTCTCTCTCACACACACACACACTCTCTCTCACACACACTCTCTCACATACACACTCACTATCTCACACACGCACAATCACTAACGCTACCACACACACATTACTCACACGCCCACACATACACTCTCTCTCTCCCACGCGCACACACTCTCCATGCACATGCTCTCTCTCGCCCACGCACACGCACTCTCTCCCACGCACACGCTCTCTCTCTGTCCCAAGCACACGCTCTCTCTCCCACGCACACACTCTCTCTCTCTCCCACGCACACGCTCTCACTCTCTCCCACGCCCACGCTCTCTCTCTCCCATGCCCACGGTCTCTCCCTCTCCCACGCACACGGTCTCTCTCTCTCCCACGCACACGGTCTCTCTCTCTCCCACGCACACGGTCTCTCTCTCTCCCACGCATACGGTCTCTCTCTCCCACGCACACGGTCTCTCTCTCTCGCACGCACACGGTCTCTCTCTCCCACGCACACTCTACCTCTCCCACGCACACACTCTCTCTCTCCCACGCACACACTCTCTCTCCCACGTGCAGACTCTCACTCTCCCACGCACACACTCTCACTCTCCCACGCACACACTCTCACTCTCCCACGCACACACTCTCACTCTCCCACGCACACACTCTCACTCTCCCATGCACACACTCTCACTCTCCCACGTACACACTCTCACTCTCCCACGCACACACTCTCACTCTCCCACGCACACACTCTCACTCTCCCACACACAAACTTTCACTCTCCCAAACACACACTCTCACTCTCCCAAACACACACTCTCACTCTCCCAAACACACACTCACACTCTCCCACACACACACTCTCTCCCAAACACACACTCTCTCTCACATGCACACTCTCTCCCATGCACACACTCTCTCTCTCCAACGCACACACTCTCACTCTCCCACGCACACACTCTCACTCTCCCACGCACACACTCTCACTCTCCCACGCACACACTCACTCTCTCCTACGCACACACTCTGTCTCTCCCACGCACACACTCTGTCTCTCCCACGCACTCTCTCTCTCTCCCACGCACACCCTCTCTCTCTCCCACGCACACACTCTCTCTCTCCCACGCACACACTCTCTCTCTCCCACGCACACACTCTCTCTCTCTCCCACGCACACAGTCTCTCTCTCCCACGTACACACTCTCTCTCTCCCAAGCACACACTCTCTCTCTCTCCCACGCACACAGTCTCTCTCTCCCACGTACACACTCTCTCTCCCACGCACTCTCTCTCTCTCCCATGCATACACTCTCTCTCTCTCCCACGCACACACTCTCTCTCTCCCACGCACACACACTCTCTCTCCCACGCACACCCTCTCTCTCTCCCACGCACACACTCTCTCCCACGCACACACTCTCTCTCCCACGCACACACTCTCTCTCTCCCACGCACACACTCTCTCTCTCCCACGCACACACTCTCTCTCTCCCACGCACACACTCACTCTCACCCACGCACACACTCTCTCTCTCCCACGCACACACTCTCTCTCCCATGCACACACTCACTCTCTCCTACGCACACTCTGTCTCTCCCACGCACACACTCACTCTCTCCCACGCACACACTCTGTCTCTCCCGCGCACACACTCTGTCTCTCCCGCGCACACACTCTCTCTCTCCCACGCACACGCTCTCTCTCTCCCACGCACCCACTCTCTCTCTCCCACACACACACTCTCGCTCTCCCACGCACACACTCTCTCTCCCACGCACACACTCTCTCTCTCCCACGCACACACTCTCTCTCTCCCACGCACACACTCTCTCTCCCACGCACACACTCTCTCTCTCCCACGCACACACTCTCTCTCTCCCACGCACACACTCTCTCTCTCCCACGCACACACTCTCTCTCTCCCACGCACACACTCTCTCTCTCCCACGCACACGCTCTTTCTCTCCCACGCACATGCTCTTTCTCTCCCACCCATGCTCACACTCTCTCACGCACACACTCTCGCACTCTCTCACGCACACACTCTCGCACTCTCTCACACACACACTATCTCACTCTCACACACATTTTCTGACTCTCTCTCACACACAACTTCCTCATTCTCTCTCACACACACACTCTCTCTCTCTTCCACTCACGCGCTCTCCCTCCCACACACGCGCTCTTTCTCTCCCTCCCACGCACGCGCTCTTTCTCTCCCTCCCACGCACGCGTTTTCTCTCTCTCTCCCATGCACGCGCTGTCTCTCTCCCACGCACACGCTCTCTCACACACTCTCTCTCTCTCTCTTACACATACAGACACTCTATCTCCACACACTCACTCTCACACAGACACACTCATTCACTCTATCACACACGCACTATCTCTGACTCTCTCTCCTTCTCTATCTCATGCACACACTCTGTCTCACACACTCTCTAACTTTCACACACTCTCTAGCTCTCTCACACACTCTATCTTCCATGCACACACTCTCTCTCTCCCACGTGCAGACACTCTCTCCCATGCACACACTCTCTCTCTCCCACGCACACACTCTCACTCTCCCACGCACACACTCTCACTCTCCCACGCACACACTCTCACTCTCCCACGCACACACTCTCACTCTCCCACGCACACACTCTCTCCCACGCACACACTCTCACTCTCCCACACACGAACTTTCACTCTCCCAAACACACACGCTCACTCTCCCAAACACACACTCTCACTCTCCCAAACACACACTCACACTCTCCCACACACACACTCTCTCCCAAACACACACTCTCTCTCACATACACACTCTCTCACACACACACTGTCTCTCACACACTCTCTCTCTCTCTCACACACTCTCTCTCTCACACATACACTCACTCTCCCACACAGACTCTTTCTCTCCCACGCACGCACACACTCTCTCTATCCCCCACACACACTCGCTCACACACACACGCACTATCTCACACACGCACAATCACTAATGCTCCCACACACACACTCACTCACACTCCCACACATACACTCTCTCTCTCTCATGCACACGCTCTCTCTCTCCCACACAAAAGTGCTCTCTCTCTCCCATGCACATGCTCTCTCTCTCCCACGCACACGGTCTCTCTCTCTCCCACGCACACGCTCTCTCTTTCCCACGCACACGCTCTCTCTCTCCCACGCAGACGCTCTCTCTCTCCCACGCCCACGGTCTCTCTCGCCCACGCCCACGCTCTCTCGCTCCCATGCCAATGCTCTCTCTCTCTCCCACGCACACGGTCTCTCTCTCTCCCACGCACACGGTTTCTCTCTCCCACGCACACAGTCTCTCTCTCTCCCATGCACACGGTCTCTCTCTCTCCCACGCACACGGTCTCTCTATCCCCTACACACACTCTCTCACGCACACACTCACTATCTCACACAATCACTAACGCTCCCACACACACTTTCACTCACAGGCCCACACACACACTCTCTCTCTCCGACACACACACTCACTCTCCCACGCACACACACTCTCTCTCTCCCACGCGCACACACTCTCTCCACGCACATGCTCTCTCTCTCACCCACGCTCTCTCTCTCACCCACGCACATGCACTCTCTCCGACGCACATGCTCTCTCTCTCTCTCACGCGCACGCTCTCTCTCCCACGCGCACGCTCTCTCTCTCTCCCACGCGCACGATCTCTCTCTCCCATGCGCACGAACTCTCTCTCTCCCACGCGCACGATCTCTCCCTCTCCCACGCACACTCTCCCTCTCCCACGCACACACTCTCACTCTCCCACGCACACACTCACTCTCCCACGCACACACTCACTCTCTCCCACGCACACACTCTCACTCTCCCACGCACACACTCTCACTCTCCCACGCACACACTCACTCTCCCACGCACACACTCTCACTATCCCGCACACACTCTCACTATCCCACACACACTCTCATCCACATACTCTCTCACACACACACACACACACTCTGTCTCACACACACTCTCTCACACACACACTCACTATCTCACACACGCACAATCACTAACGCTACCACACACACATTACTCACACGCCCACACATACACTCTCTCTCTCCCACGCGCACACACTCTCCACGCACATGCTCTCTCTCGCCCACGCACACGCACTCTCTCCCACGCACACGCTCTCTCTCTGTCCCAAGCACACGCTCTCTCTCCCACGCACACACTCTCTCTCTCTCCCACACACACGCTCTCACTCTCTCCCACGCCCACGCTCTCTCTCTCCCATGCCCACGGTCTCTCTCTCTCCCACGCACACGGTCTCTCTCTCTCCCACGCACACGGTCTCTCTCTCTCCCACGCACACGGTCTCTCTCTCCCACGCACACGGTCTCTCTCTCTCCCACGCACACGGTCTCTCTCTCTCCCACGCACACTCTACCTCTCCCACGCACACTCTACCTCTCCCACGCACACACTCTCTCTCTCCCACGCACACACTCTCTCTCCCACGCACACACTCTCTCTCCCACGCACACACTCTCTCTCCCACGCACACACTCTCTCTCTCCCACGCACACACTCTCTCTCTCCCACGCACACACTCTCTCTCTCCCACGCACACACTCTCTCTCTCGCACGCACACACTCTCTCTCTCCCACGCACACGCTCTTTCTCTCCCACCCATGCTCACACTCTCTCACGCACACACTCTCGCACTCTCTCTCACACACACACTATCTCACTCTCACACACACATTTTCTCACTCTCACACACAAACTTCCTCATTCTCTCACACACACACACTCTCTCTCTCTTCCACTCATGCGCTCTCCCTCCCACGCACGCGCTCTTTCTCTCCCTCCCACGCACGCGCTGTTTCTCTCCCTCCCACGCACGCGCTCTCTCTCTCTCCCATGCACACGCTCTCTCACACTCTCTCTCTCTTTCACATACACACACTCTATCTCCACACACTCACTCTCACACACGCACACTCATTCACTCTATCACACACACACTATCTCTGACTCTCTCTCCTTCTCTTTCTCATGCACACACTCTGTCTCTCACACACTCTCTAACTTTCACACACACTCTCTAGCTCTCTCACACATTCTATCTTCCATGCACACACTATCTCTCTCCCACGCACACACTCTCACTCTCCCACGCACACACTCTCACTCTCCCACACACACGCTCTCTCTCACATACACACTCTCTCACACACACTCTCTCTCACACACACTCTCTCTCTCTCTCACACACTCTCTCTCTCACACATACACTCACTCTCCCACACAGACTCTTTCTCTCCCACACACACACACACTCTCTCTCCCAAACACGCACTCCCTCTCTCCCTCTACCCCACACACACACTCACTCCCACACACAAACTCTCCCACACACGCTCACTATCTCACACATGCACAATCATTCACTCTCCCACACACAAACTCACACACACTCCCACGCACACACTCCCTCTCTCCCACGCACACACTCTCTCTCTCCCACGCACACACTCTCTCTCTCCCAGGCACACACTCTCTCTCTCCCACGCACACACTCTCACTCTCCCACGCACACACTCTCACTCTCCCACGCACACACTCTCACTCTCCCACGCACACACTCTCACTCTCCCATGCACACACTCTCACTCTCCCACGCACACACTCTCACTCTCCCACACACAAACTTTCACTCTCCCAAACACACACTCTCACTCTCCCAAACACACACTCTCACTCTCCCAAACACACACTCACACTCTCCCACACACACACTCTCTCCCAAACACACACTCTCTCTCACATACACACTCTCTCACACACACACTGTCTCTCACACACTCTCTCTCTCTCTCACACACTCTCTCTCTCACACATACACTCACTCTCCCACACAGACTCTTTCTCTCCCACACACACACACACTCTCTCATGCACAATCATTCACTCTCCCACACACAAACTCACACACACTCCCACGCACACACTCTCTCTCTCCCACGCACACACTCTCTCTCCCACGCACACACTCTCTCTCTCCCACGCACACACTCTGTCTCTCCCACGTACACACTCTCTCTCCCACGCACTCTCTCTCTCTCCCATGCATACACTCTCTCTCTCTCCCACGCACACGGTCTCTCTCTCTCCCACGCACACTCTACCTCTCCCACGCACACTCTACCTCTCCCACGCACACACTCTCTCTCTCCCACGCACACACTCTCTCTCTCCCACGCACACACTCTCTCTCCCACGCACACACTCTCTCTCCCACGCACACACTCTCTCTCCCACGCACACACTCTCTCTCTCCCACGCACACACTCTCTCTCTCCCACGCACACACTCTCTCTCTCCCACGCACACACTCTCTCTCTCGCACGCACACACTCTCTCTCTCCCACGCACACGCTCTTTCTCTCCCACCCATGCTCACACTCTCTCACGCACACACTCTCGCACTCTCTCTCACACACACACTATCTCACTCTCACACACACATTTTCTCACTCTCACACACAAACTTCCTCATTCTCTCACACACACACACTCTCTCTCTCTTCCACTCATGCGCTCTCCCTCCCACGCACGCGCTCTTTCTCTCCCTCCCACGCACGCGCTGTTTCTCTCCCTCCCACGCACGCGCTCTCTCTCTCTCCCATGCACACGCTCTCTCACACTCTCTCTCTCTTTCACATACACACACTCTATCTCCACACACTCACTCTCACACACGCACACTCATTCACTCTATCACACACACACTATCTCTGACTCTCTCTCCTTCTCTTTCTCATGCACACACTCTGTCTCTCACACACTCTCTAACTTTCACACACACTCTCTAGCTCTCTCACACATTCTATCTTCCATGCACACACTATCTCTCTCCCACGCACACACTCTCACTCTCCCACGCACACACTCTCACTCTCCCACACACACGCTCTCTCTCACATACACACTCTCTCACACACACTCTCTCTCACACACACTCTCTCTCTCTCTCACACACTCTCTCTCTCACACATACACTCACTCTCCCACACAGACTCTTTCTCTCCCACACACACACACACTCTCTCTCCCAAACACGCACTCCCTCTCTCCCTCTACCCCACACACACACTCACTCCCACACACAAACTCTCCCACACACGCTCACTATCTCACACATGCACAATCATTCACTCTCCCACACACAAACTCACACACACTCCCACGCACACACTCCCTCTCTCCCACGCACACACTCTCTCTCTCCCACGCACACACTCTCTCTCTCCCAGGCACACACTCTCTCTCTCCCACGCACACACTCTCACTCTCCCACGCACACACTCTCACTCTCCCACGCACACACTCTCACTCTCCCACGCACACACTCTCACTCTCCCATGCACACACTCTCACTCTCCCACGCACACACTCTCACTCTCCCACACACAAACTTTCACTCTCCCAAACACACACTCTCACTCTCCCAAACACACACTCTCACTCTCCCAAACACACACTCACACTCTCCCACACACACACTCTCTCCCAAACACACACTCTCTCTCACATACACACTCTCTCACACACACACTGTCTCTCACACACTCTCTCTCTCTCTCACACACTCTCTCTCTCACACATACACTCACTCTCCCACACAGACTCTTTCTCTCCCACACACACACACACTCTCTCATGCACAATCATTCACTCTCCCACACACAAACTCACACACACTCCCACGCACACACTCTCTCTCTCCCACGCACACACTCTCTCTCCCACGCACACACTCTCTCTCTCCCACGCACACACTCTCTCTCTCCCACGCACACTCTCTCTCACGCACACACTCTCTCTCTCCCAGGCACACACTCTCTCTCCCACGCACACTCTCTCTCTCCCACGCACGCACACACTCTCTCTATCCCCCACACACACTCGCTCACACACACACGCACTATCTCACACACGCACAATCACTAATGCTCCCACACACACACTCACTCACACTCCCACACATACACTCTCTCTCTCTCATGCACACGCTCTCTCTCTCCCACACAAAAGTGCTCTCTCTCTCCCATGCACATGCTCTCTCTCTCCCACGCACACGGTCTCTCTCTCTCCCACGCACACGCTCTCTCTTTCCCACGCACACGCTCTCTCTCTCCCACGCAGACGCTCTCTCTCGCCCACGCCCACGGTCTCTCTCGCCCACGCCCACGCTCTCTCGCTCCCATGCCAACGCTCTCTCTCTCTCCCACGCACACGGTCTCTCTCTCTCCCACGCACACGGTCTCTCTCTCCCACGCACACAGTCTCTCTCTCTCCCATGCACACGGTCTCTCTCTCTCCCACGCACACGGTCTCTCTATCCCCTACACACACTCTCTCACGCACACACTCACTATCTCACACAATCACTAACGCTCCCACACACACATTCACTCACAGGCCCACACACACACTCTCTCTCTCCGACACACACACTCACTCTCCCACGCACACACACTCTCTCTCTCCCACGCGCACACACTCTCTCCACGCACATGCTCTCTCTCTCACCCACGCACATGCACTCTCTCCGACGCACATGCTCTCTCTCTCTCTCACGCGCACGCTCTCTCTCCCATGCGCACGCTCTCTCTCTCTCCCACGCGCACGATCTCTCTCTCCCATGCACACGAACTCTCTCTCTCCCACGCGCACGATCTCTCCCTCTCCCGCACACACTCTCCCTCTCCCACGCACACACTCTCACTCTCCCACGCACACACTCTCACTCTCCCACGCACACACTCACTCTCTCCCACGCACACACTCTCACTCTCCCACGCACACACTCTCACTCTCCCACGCACACAATCACTCTCCCACGCACACACTCTCACTATCCTGCACACACTCTCACTATCCCACACACACTCTCATCCACATACTCTCTCACACACACACACACACTCTCTCTCACACACACTCTCTCACACACACACTCACTATCTCACACACGCACAATCACTAACGCTACCACACACACATTACTCACACGCCCACACATACACTCTCTCTCTCCCACGCGCACACACTCTCCACGCACATGCTCTCTCTCGCCCACGCACACGCACTCTCTCCCACGCACACGCTCTCTCTCTGTCCCAAGCACACGCTTTCTCTCCCACGCACACACTCTCTCTCTCTCCCACGCACACGCTCTCACTCTCTCCCACGCCCACGCTCTCTCTCTCCCACGCCCACGGTCTCTCTCTCTCCCACGCACACGGTCTCTCTCTCTCCCACGCACACGGTCTCTCTCTCTCCCACGCACACGGTCTCTCTCTCTCCCACGCACACGGTCTCTCTCTCTCCCACGCACACTCTACCTCTCCCACGCACACACTCTCTCTCTCCCACGCACACACTCTCTCTCCCACGTGCAGACACTCTCTCCCACGCACACACACTCTCTCTCTCCCACGCACACACTCTCACTCTCCCACGCACACACTCTCACTCTCCCACGCATACACTCTCACTCTCCCACGCACACACTCTCACTCTCCCACGCACACACTCTCTCTCTCCCACGTACACACTCTCACTCTCCCACGCACACACTCTCACACTCCCACGCACACACTCTCACTCTCCCACACACAAACTTTCACTCTCCCAAACACACACTCTCACTCTCCCAAACACACACTCTCACTCTCCCAAACACACACTCTCACTCTCCCAAACACACACTCACACTCTCCCACACACACACTCTCTCCCAAACACACACTCTCTCTCACATACACACTCTCTCCCATGCACACACTCTCTCTCTCCCACGCACACACTCTCACTCTCCCACGCACACACTCTCACTCTCCCACGCACACACTCACTCTCTCCTACGCACACACTCTGTCTCTCCCACGCACACACTCTCTCTCTCCCACGCACACACTCTCTCTCTCCCACGCACTCTCTCTCTCTCCCATGCACACCCTCTCTCTCTCTCTCCCACGCACACACTCTCTCTCTCCCACGCGCACACACTCTCTCTCCCACGCACACACTCTCTCTCTCCCACGCACACACTCTCTCTCTCCCAAGCACACACTCTCTCTCTCCCACGCACACACTCTGTCTCTCCCACGTACACACTCTCTCTCCCACGCACTCTCTCTCTCTCCCATGCATACACTCTCTCTCTCTCCCACGCACACACTCTCTCTCCCACGCACACACTCTCGCTCTCCCACGCACACACTCTCTCTCCCACGCACACACTCTCTCTCTCCCACGCACACACTCTCTCTCTCCCACGCACACACTCTCTCTCCCACGCACACACTCTCTCTCTCCCACGCACACACTCTCTCTCTCCCACGCACACACTCTCTCTCTCCCACGCACACACTCTCTCTCTCCCACGCACACACTCTCTCTCTCCCACGCACACGCTCTTTCTCTCCCACGCACATGCTCTTTCTCTCCCACCCATGCTCACACTCTCTCACGCACACACTCTCGCACTCTCTCACGCACACACTCTCGCACTCTCTCACACACACACTATCTCACTCTCACACACATTTTCTGACTCTCTCTCACACACAACTTCCTCATTCTCTCTCACACACACACCCTCTCTCTCTTCCACTCACGCGCTCTCCCTCCCACACACGCGCTCTTTCTCTCCCTCCCACGCACGCGCTCTTTCTCTCCCTCCCACGCACGCGTTTTCTCTCTCTCTCCCATGCACGCGCTCTCTCTCTCCCACGCACACGCTCTCTCACACACTCTCTCTCTCTCTCTTACACATACAGACACTCTATCTCCACACACTCACTCTCACACAGACACACTCATTCACTCTATCACACACGCACTATCTCTGACTCTCTCTCCTTCTCTATCTCATGCACACACTCTGTCTCACACACTCTCTAACTTTCACACACTCTCTAGCTCTCTCACACACTCTATCTTCCATGCACACACTCTCTCTCTCCCACGTGCAGACACTCTCTCCCATGCACACACTCTCTCTCTCCCACGCACACACTCTCACTCTCCCACGCACACACTCTCACTCTCCCACGCACACACTCTCACTCTCCCACGCACACACTCTCACTCTCCCACGCACACACTCTCATTCTCCCACGCACACACTCTCACTCTCCCACACACAAACTTTCACTCTCCCAAACACACACTCTCACTCTCCCAAACACACACTCTCACTCTCCCAAACACACACTCACACTCTCCCACACACACACTCTCTCCCAAACACACACTCTCTCTCACATACACACTCTCTCACACACACACTCTCTCACACACTCTCTCTCTCTCTCACACACTCTCTCTCTCACACATACACTCACTCTCCCACACAGACTCTTTCTCTCCCACACACACACACACTCTCTCTCCCAAACATGCACTCCCTCTCTCCCTCTACCCCACACACACACTCACTCCCACACACAAACTCTCCCACACACGCTCACTATCTCACACATGCACAATCATTCACTCTCCCACACACAAACTCACACACACTCCCACGCACACACTCTCTCTCTCCCACGCACACACTCTATCTCCCACGCACACACTCTCTCTCTCCCACGCACACACTCTCTCTCTCCCACGCACACTCTCTCTCTCTCACGCACACACTCTCTCTCTCCCAGGCACACACTCTCTCTCCCACGCACACTCTCTCTCTCCCACGCACGCACACACTCTCTCTATCCCCCACACACACTTGCTCACACACACACGCACTATCTCACACACGCACAATCACTAATGCTCCCACACACACACTCACTCACACTCCCACACATACACTCTCTCTCTCTCATGCACACGCTCTCTCTCTCCCACACAAAAGTGCTCTCTCTCTCCCATGCACATGCTCTCTCTCTCCCACGCACACGGTCTCTCTCTCTCCCACGCACACGCTCTCTCTTTCCCACGCACACGCTCTCTCTCTCCCACGCAGACGCTCTCTCTCTCCCACGCCCACGGTCTCTCTCGCCCACGCCCACGCTCTCTCGCTCCCATGCCAATGCTCTCTCTCTCTCCCACGCACACAGTCTCTCTCTCTCCCATGCACACGGTCTCTCTCTCTCCCACGCACACGGTCTCTCTATCCCCTACACACACTCTCTCACGCACACACTCACTATCTCACACAATCACTAACGCTCCCACACACACATTCACTCACAGGCCCACACACACACTCTCTCTCTCCGACACACACACTCACTCTCCCACGCACACACACTCTCTCTCTCCCACGCGCACACACTCTCTCCACGCACATGCTCTCTCTCTCACCCACGCTCTCTCTCTCACCCACGCACATGCACTCTCTCCGACGCACATGCTCTCTCTCTCTCTCACGCGCACGCTCTCTCTCCCACGCGCACGCTCTCTCTCTCTCCCACGCGCACGATCTCTCTCTCCCATGCGCACGAACTCTCTCTCTCCCACGCGCACGATCTCTCCCTCTCCCACGCACACTCTCCCTCTCCCACGCACACACTCTCACTCTCCCACGCACACACTCACTCTCCCACGCACACACTCACTCTCTCCCACGCACACACTCTCACTCTCCCACGCACACACTCTCTCTCCCACGCACACACTCTCACTATCCCGCACACACTCTCACTATCCCACACACACTCTCATCCACATACTCTCTCACACACACACACACACTCTCTCTCACACACACTCTCTCACACACACATTCACTATCTCACACACGCACAATCACTAACGCTACCACACACACATTACTCACACGCCCACACATACACTCTCTCTCTCCCACGCGCACACACTCTCCACGCACATGCTCTCTCTCGCCCACGCACACGCACTCTCTCCCACGCACACGCTCTCTCTCTGTCCCAAGCACACGCTCTCTCTCCCACGCACACACTCTCTCTCTCCCACGCACACGCTCTCACTCTCTCCCACGCCCACGCTCTCTCTCTCCCATGCCCACGGTCTCTCTCTCTCCCACGCACACGGTCTCTCTCTCTCCCACGCACACGGTCTCTCTCTCTCCCACGCACACGGTCTCTCTCTCCCACGCACACGGTCTCTCTCTCTCCCACGCACACGGTCTCTCTCTCTCCCACGCACACTCTACCTCTCCCACGCACACTCTACCTCTCCCACGCACACTCTACCTCTCCCACGCACACACTCTCTCTCTCCCACGCACACACTCTCTCTCCCACGCACACACTCTCTCTCCCACGCACACACTCTCTCTCCCACGCACACACTCTCTCTCCCACGCACACACTCTCTCTCTCGCACGCACACACTCTCTCTCTCCCACGCACACGCTCTTTCTCTCCCACCCATGCTCACACTCTCTCACGCACACACTCTCGCACTCTCTCTCACACACACACTATCTCACTCTCACGCACACATTTTCTCACTCTCACACACAAACTTCCTCATTCTCTCACACACACACACTCTCTCTCTCTTCCACTCACGCGCTCTCCCTCCCACGCACGCGCTCTTTCTCTCCCTCCCACGCACGCGCTGTTTCTCTCCCTCCCACGCACGCGCTCTCTCTCTCTCCCATGCACACGCTCTCTCACACTCTCTCTCTCTTTCACATACACACACTCTATCTCCACACACTCACTCTCACACACGCACACTCATTCACTCTATCACACACACACTATCTCTGACTCTCTCTCCTTCTCTTTCTCATGCACACACTCTGTCTCTCACACACTCTCTAACTTTCACACACACTCTCTAGCTCTCTCACACACTCTATCTTCCATGCACACACTCTCTCTCTCCCACGCACACACTCTCACTCTCCCACGCACACACTCTCACTCTCCCACTCACACGCTCTCTCTCACATACACACTCTCTCACACACACTCTCTCTCACACACACTCTCTCTCTCTCTCACACACTCTCTCTCTCACACATACACTCACTCTCCCACACAGACTCTTTCTCTCCCACACACACACACACTCTCTCTCCCAAACACGCACTCCCTCTCTCCCTCTACCCCACACACACACTCACTCCCACACACAAACTCTCCCACACACGCTCACTATCTCACACATGCACAATCATTCACTCTCCCACACACAAACTCACACACACTCCCACGCACACACTCTCTCTCTCCCACGCACACACTCTCTCTCTCCCACGCACACACTCTCTCTCTCCCACGCACACACTCTCTCTCCCACGCACACTCTCTCTCTCCCACGCACGCACACACTCTCTCTATCCCCCACACACACTCGCTCACACACACACGCACTATCTCACACACGCACAATCGCTAATGCTCCCACACACACACTCACTCACACTCCCACACATACACTCTCTCTCTCTCACGCACACGCTCTCTCTCTCCCGCACAAAAGTGCACTCTCTCTCCCATGCACACGCTCTCTCTCTCCCACGCACACAGTCTCTCTCTCTCCCATGCACACGCTCTCTCTTTCCCACGCACACGCTCTCTCTCTCCCACGCACACGCTCTCTCTCTCCCACGCAGACGCTCTCTCTCTCCCACGCCCACGGTCTCTCTCGCCCACGCCCACGCTCTCTCTCTCCCACGCCCACGCTTCTCTCTCCCACATACACGGTCTCTCTCTCTCCCACGCACACGGTCTCTCTCTCTCCCACGCACAAGGTCTCTCTCTCCCACGCACACGGTCTCTCTCTCTCCCATGCACACGGTCTCTCTCTCTCCCACGCACACGCTCTCTCTCTGTCCCAAGCACACGCTCTCTCTCTCCCACGCACACGCTCTCTCTCTCTCTCACGCACACGCCCTCACTCTCTCCCACGCACACGCTCTCTCTCTCTCCCACGCACACGCTCTCTCTCTCTCCCACGCACACGCTCTCTCTCTCTCCCACGCGCACGCTCTCTCTCTCCCACGCACACGCTCTCTCTCCCACGCACACGCTCTCTCTCTCTCCCACGCACACGCTCTCTCTCTCTCCCACGCACACGCTCTCTCTCTGTCCCACACACACTCTCTCTCCCGCACACTCTCTCTCCCGCACACACTCTCTCTCCCGCACACACTCTCTCTCTGCCACGCACACACTCTCTCTCCCGCACACACTCTCTCTCCCGCACACACTCTCTCTCTCCCACGCACACACTCTCTCTCTCCCACGCACGCACACACTCTCTCTATCCCCCACACACACTCGCTCACACACACACACTATCTCACACACGCACAATCGCTAATGCTCCCACACACACACTCACTCACACTCCCACACATACACTCTCTCTCTCTCACGCACATGCTCTCTCTCTCCCACACAAAAGTGCTCTCTCTCTCCCATGCACACGTTCTCTCTCTCCCACGCACACGGTCTCTCTCTCTCCCACGCAGACGCTCTCTCTCTCCCACGCCCACGGTCTCTCTCGCCCACGCCCACGCTCTCTCTCCCCCATGCCCACGCTCTCTCTCTCTCCCACGTACACGGTCTCTCTCTCTCCCATGCACACGGTCTCTCTCTCTCCCACGCACAAGGTCTCTCTCTCCCACGCACACGGTCTCTCTCTCTCCCACGCACACGGTCTCTCTCTCTCCCACGCACACGGTCTCTCTCTCTCCCACGCACACGCTCTCTCTCTGTCCCATGCATACGCTCTCTCTCCCACGCACACGCTCTCTCTCTCTCCCACGCACACGCCCTCACTCTCTCCCACGCACACGCTCTCTCTCTCTCCCACGCACACGCTCTCTCTCTCCCACGCACACGCTCTCTCTCTCTCCCACGCACACGCTCTCTCTCTCTCCCACGCACACGCTCTCTCTCTCTCCCACGCACACGCTCTCTCTCTCTCCCACGCACACGCTCTCTCTCTCTCCCACGCACACGCTCTCTCTCTCTCCCACGCACACGCTCTCTCTCTCTCCCGCACACTCTCTCTCCCGCACACTCTCTCTCCCGCACACACTCTCTCTCCCGCACACACTCTCTCTCCCGCACACACTCTCTCTCTGCCACGCACACACTCTCTCTCTGCCATGCACACACTCTCTCTCCCGCACACACTCTCTCTCTCCCACGCACACACTCTCTCTCTCACACGCACACACTCTCTCTCTCCCACGCACACACTCTCTCTCTCCCACGCACACACTCTCTCTCTCCCACGCACACACTCTCTCTCTCCCACGCACACACTCTCTCTCACCCACGCACACACTCTCTCTCACCCACGCACACACTCTCTCTCACCCACGCACACACTCTCTCTCTCCCACGCACACACTCTCTCTCTCCCACGCACACACTCTCACTCTCCCACACACACACTCTCACTCTCCCACACACAAACTCTCACTCTCCCAAACACACACTCTCACTCTCCCAAACACACACTCTCACTCTCCCAAACACACACTCTCACTCTCCCATACACAAACTCTCACTCTCCCAAACACACACTCTCACTCTCCCAAACACACACTCACACTCTCCCACAGACACACTCTCTCCCAAACACACACTCTCTCTCACATACACACTCTCTCACACACACACTCTCTCTCACACACTCTCTCTCTCACACATACACTCACTCTCCCACACAGACTCTTTCTCTCCCACACACACACACACTCTCTCTCCCAAACATGCAGTCCCTCTCTCCCTCTACCCCACACACACACTCACTCCCACACACAAACTCTCCCACACACGCTCACTATCTCACACATGCACAATCATTCACTCTCCCACGCACAAACTCACACACACTCCCACGCACACACTCTCTCTCTCCCACGCACACACTCTCTCTCTCCCACGCACACACTCTCGCACTCTCTCTCTCTCACACACACACTATCTCACTCTCTCACACACACATTTTCTCACTCTCTCTCTCACACACACACTTTCTCATTCTCTCTCTCACACACACACACACTCTCCCACGCACACGCTCTCTCTCTCTCCCACGCATGCGCTCTTTCTCTCCCTCTCACGCACGCGCTCTCTCTCCCATGCAGGCGCTCTTTCTCTCTCTCCCACGCACGCGCTCTCTCTCTCTCTCTCTCCCACGCACACGCTCTCTCTCTCTCCCATGCACACGCTCTCTCTCTCTCTGCCACGCACATGCGCTCTCTCTCTCTCTCTCCCACGCACACGCTCTCTCACACACTCTCTATCTCTCTCTCTTCCACATACACACACTCTATCTCCACACACTCACTCTCTCACACACACACACTCATTCACTCTATCACACACACACTATCTCTGACACTCTCTCCTTCCCTATCTCATGCACACACTCTCTCTATATCTTACGCACACACTCTCTCTCTCCCACGCACACACTCTCACTCTGCCACGCACACACTCTTTCTCTCCCACGCACACACTCTCTCCCACGCACACACTCTCTCTCTCCCACGCACAGACTCTCTCTCTCCCACGCACACACTCTCTCTTTCCCACGCACACACTCTCTCACCCACGCACACACTCTCTCACCCACGCACACACTCTCTCTCTCCCACGCACACACTCTCTCTCTCCCACACACACACTCTCTCTCTCCCACGCACACACTCTCACTCTCCCACGCACACACTCTCACTCTCCCACGCACACACTTTCTCATTCTCTCTCACACACACACACTCTCTCCCACGCACACGCTCTCTCTCTCTCCCACGCATGCGCTCTTTCTCTCCCTCCAACGCACGCGCTCTCTCTCTCTCCCATGCAGGCGCTCTTTCTCTCTCTCCCACGCACGTGCTCTCTCTCGCTCTCTCTCCCACGCACACGCTCTTTCTCTCTCCCATGCACACGCTCTCTCTCTCTCCCACGCACATGCGCTCTCCCTCTCTCTCTCACACACTCTCTCTCTCTCTCTCTCTTACACATACACACACTCTATCTCCACACACTCACTCTCTCACACACACACACACTCATTCACTCTATCACACACACACTTTCTCTGACACTCTCTCCTTCTCTATCTCATGCACACACACTCTCTATATCTTACGCACACACTCTCTCTTTCCCACGCACTCTCTCTCTCACACGCACATGCTCTTTCTCTCCCACCCATGCACACACTTTCTCTCTCTCCCATGCACACACTCTCTCACGCACACACTCTCTCACACACTCTCTCTCTCTCTCTCTCTTACACATACACACACTCTATCTCCACACACTCACTCTCACACACACACTCATTCACTCCATCACACACACACTATCTCTGACTCTCTCTCCTTCTCTATCTCATGCACACACTCTGTCTCTCACACACTCTCTGACTTTCACACACACTATCTAGCTCTCTCACACACTCTATCTTCCATGCACACACTCTCTCTCTCCCACGCACACACTCTCTCTCCCACGCACACACTCTCTCTCTCCCACGCACACACTTTCTCTCTCCCACGCACACACTTTCTCTCTCCCACGCACACACTTTCTCTCTCCCACGCACACACTTTCTCTCTCCCACGCACACACTTTCTCTCTCCCACGCACACACTTTCTCTCTCCCACGCACACACTTTCTCTCCCAAACATGCACTCCTTCTCTCCCACTCCCCCATACACACACTCTTTCCCACACACAATCTCTCCCACACACGCTCACTATCTCACACATGCACAATCACTCACTCTCCCACACACACACTCACTCACACTCCCACACACACACTCACTCACACCCCCACGCACACACTCTCTCTCTCCCACGCACACACTGTCTCCCACACACTCTCTCCCACACACGCTCACTAGCTCACACATGCACAATCACTCACTCTCCCACACACACACTCACTCACACTGCCACACACACACTCTCTCTCTCCCACGCACACACTCTCTCTCTCCCACGCACACACTCTCTCTCTCCCACGCACACACTCTCTCTCTCCCACGCACACACTCTCTCTCTCCCACGCACACACTCTCACTCTCCCACGCACACACTCTCACTCTCCCACGCACACACTCTCTCTCTCCCACGCACACACTCTCTCTCTCCCACGCACACACTCTCTCTCTCCCACGCACACACTCTCTCTCTCCCACGCACACACTCTCTCTCTCCCACGCACACACTCTCTCTCTCCCACGTACACACTCTCTCTCTCCCACGCACACACTCTCTCTCTCCCACGCACACACTCTCTCTCTCCCACGCACACACTCTCTCTCTCCCACGCACACACTCTCTCTCTCCCACGCACACACTCTCTCTCACCCACGCACACTCTCTCTCACACGCGCATGCTCTTTCTCTCCCACCCATGCACACACTCTCTCTCTCTCCCATGCACACACTCTCTCACGCACACACTCTCGCACTCTCTCTCTCTCACACACACACTATCTCACTCTCTCACACACACGTTTTCTCACTCTCTCACACACACACTTTCTCATTCTCTCTCTCACACACACACACTCTCTCCCACGCACACGCTCTCTCTCTCTCCCACGCATGCGCTCTTTCTCTCCCTCCCACGCAAGCGCTCTCTCTCTCTCCCATGCAGGCGCTCTTTCTCTCTCTCCCACGCACGCGCTCTCTCTCTCTCTCCCACGCACACGCTCTCTCTCTCTCCCATGCACACGCTCTCTCTCTCTGTCCCACGCACATGCGCTCTCTCTCTCTCTCTCCCACGGACACGCTCTCTCACACACTCTCTCTCTCTCTCTCTCTCTCTTACACATACACACACTCTATCTCCACACACTCACTCTCTCACACACACACACTCATTCACTCTATCACACACACACTCTCTCTGACACTCTCTCCTTCTGTATCTCATGCACACACACTCTCTATATCTTACGCACACACTCTCTCTCCCACGCACACACTCTCTCTCTCCCACGCACACACTCTCTCTCAAGCACACACTCTCTCTCTCCCACGCACAGACTCTCTCTCTCCCACGCACACACTCTCTCTTTCCCACGCACTCTCTCTCTCACACGCACATGCTCTTTCTCTCCCACCCATGCACACACTTTCTCTCCCTCTCCCATGCACACACTTTCTCTCACTCCCATGCACACACTCTCTCACGCACACACTCTCTCTCTCTCTCTCTCTCACACACAGACTCTCTCACTCTCTCTCTCACACACAAATTTTCTCACTCTCTCTCTCTCACACACATACTTTCTCATTCTCTCTCTCAGACACACACTCACTCTCTCCCACGCACACACTCTCTCACACACACTCTCTCTCTCTCTCTCTCCAACGCACACGCTCTCTCTCTCCCACGCACACATTCTCTCTCCCAAGCATACGCTCTCTCTCCCACGCACACACTCTCTCTCTCCCACGCACACACTCTCTCTCTCCCACACACACACTCTCTCTCTCCCACACACTCTCTCTCTCCCAAGCACACACTCTCTCTCTCCCATGCAAACACTCTCTCTTTCCCACGCACTCTCTCTCTCCCACACACACACTCTCTCTCTCCCATGCACACACTCTCTCTCTCCCATGCACACACACTCTCTCTCCCACGCACTCTCTCTCTCACACGCGCATGCTCTTTCTCTCCCACCCATGCACGTGCTCTCTCTCTCCCCCATGCAGGCGCTCTTTCTCTCTCTCCCACGTACGCGCTCTCTCTCTCTCTCTCCCACGCACACGCTCTCTCTCTCTCCCATGCACACGCACTCTCTCTCCCATGCACTCTCTCTCTCACACGCGCATGCTCTTTCTCTCCCACCCATGCACGTGCTCTCTCTCTCCCCCATGCAGGCGCTCTTTCTCTCTCTCCCACGTACGCGCTCTCTCTCTCTCTCTCCCACGCACACGCTCTCTCTCTCTCCCATGCACACGCTCTCTCTCACTCTCTGCCACGCACATGCGCTCTCTCTCTCTACCACGCACACACTCTCTCTCTCCCACGCACACACTCTCTCTCTCCCACGCACACGCTCTCTCTCTCCCACGCACACGCTCTCTCTCTCCCACACACACGCTCTCTCTCTCCCACGCACACGCTCTCTCTCTCCCACGCACACACTCTCTCTCTCCCACGCGCACACTCTCTCTCCCACGCACACACACTCTCTCTCCCACGCACACACACTCTCTCTCCCACGCACACACACTCTCTCTCCCACGCACACACTCTGTCTCTCCCACGCACACACTCTCTCTCTCCCACGCACACACTCTGTCTCTCCCACGCACACACTCTGTCTCTCCCACGCACACACTCTGTCTCTCCCACGCACACACACTCTCCCCCACGCGCACGCTCTCTCTCTCTCCCACGCACACGCTCTCTCTCTCTCCCACGCACACGCTCTCTCTCTATCCCACGCACACGCTCTCTCTCCCATGCACACACTCTCTCACGCACACACTCTCGCACTCTCTCTCTCTCACACACACACTATCTCACTCTCTCACACACACATTTTCTCACTCTCTCTCTCACACACACACTTTCTCATTCTCTCTCTCACACACACACACACTCACCCACGCACACGCTCTGTCTCTCTCCCACGCATGCGCTCTTTCTCTCCCTCCCACGCACGCGCTCTCTCTCTCTCCCATGCAGGCGCTCTTTCTCTCTCTCCCATGCACACGCTCTCTCTCTCTCTCTGCCACGCACATGCGCTCTCTCTCTCTCTCCCACGCACACGCTCTCTCTCTCCCATGCACACGCTCTCTCTCTCTCTCCCACGCACACACTCTCTCTCTCCCACGCACACACTCTCACTCTCCCACGCACACACTCTCTCTCTCCCACGCACACACTCTCTCTCTCCCACGCACACACTCTCTCTCTCCCACGCACACACTCTCTCTCTCCCACGCACACACTCTCTCTCTCCCACGCACACACACTCTCTCTCCCACGCACACACACTCTCTCTCCCACGCACACACACTCTCTCTCCCACGCACACACTCTCTCTCTCCCACGCACACACTCTCTCTCTCCCACGCACACACTCTCTCTCTCCCACGCACACACTCTGTCTCTCCCACGCACACACTCTGTCTCTCCCACGCACACACTCTCTCCCCCACGCGCACGCTCTCTCTCTCTCCCACGCACACGCTCTCTCTCTCTCCCACGCACACGCTCTCTCTCTCTCCCACGCACACGCTCTCTCTCTCTCTCCCACGCACACGCTCTCTCTCTCTCCCATGCACACACTCTCTCACGCACACACTCTCGCACTCTCTCTCTCTCACACACACACTATCTCACTCTCTCACACACACATTTTCTCACTCTCTCACACACACACTTTCTCATTCTCTCTCACACACACACACTCTCTCCCATGCACACACTCTCTCTATATCTTACGCACACACTCTCTCTCTCCCACGCACACACTCTCACTCTGCCAAGCACACACTCTCTCTCTCCCACGCACACACTCTCTCTTTCCCACGCACTCTCTCTCTCACACGCACATGCTCTTTCTCTCCCACCCATGCACACACTTTCTCTCCCTCTCCCATGCACACACTTTCTCTCTCTCCCATGCACACACTCTCTCACGCACACACTCTCTCACTCTCTCTCTCTCTCACACACACACTCTCTCACTCTCTCTCACACACTATGTCACTCTCTCTCTCACACACAAATTTTCTCACTCTCTCTCTCACACACATACTTTCTCATTCTCTCTCTCAGACACACACTCACTCTCTCCCACGCACACGCTCTCTCACACACACTCTCTCTCTCTCTCACACACATACACAC
The DNA here is from genome assembly GCA_026770705.1 of Isurus oxyrinchus. Classification (NCBI taxonomy): domain Eukaryota; kingdom Metazoa; phylum Chordata; class Chondrichthyes; order Lamniformes; family Lamnidae; genus Isurus; species Isurus oxyrinchus. The sequence goes on from JANJGN010002043.1 coordinate 64,703, forward strand.
ACTCTATCTCCACACACTCACTCTCACACACACACTCATTCACTCCATCACACACACACTATCTCTGACTCTCTCTCCTTCTCTATCTCATGCACACACTCTGTCTCTCACATACTCTCTAACTTTCACACACTATCTAGCTCTCTCACACACTCTATCTTCCATGCACACACTCTCTCTCTCCCACGCACACACTTTCTCTCTCCCACGCACACACTTTCTCTCTCCCACGCACACGCTTTCTCTCTCCCACGCACACACTTTCTCTCTCCCACGCACACACTTTCTCTCTCCCACGCACACACTCTCTCTCTCCCACGCACACACTGTCTCCCACACACTCTCTCCCACACACGCTCACTAGCTCACACATGCACAATCACTCACTCTCCCACACACACACTCACTCACACTGCCACACACACACTCACTCACACTGCCACACACACACTCACTCACACTGCCACACACACACTCACTCACACTGCCACACACACACTCTCTTTCTCCCATGCACACACTCTCTCTCTCCCACGCACACACTCTCTCTCTCTCACGCACACACTCTCTCTCTCCCACGCACGCACTCTCTCTCTCCCACGCACACACTCTCTCTCTCCCACGCACACACTCTCTCTCTCCCACGCACACACTCTCTCTTTCCCACGCACACACTCTCTCTCTCCCACGCACACACTCTCTCTCTCCCACGCACACACTCTGTCTCTCCCACGCACACACTCTCTCCCCCACGCGCACGCTCTCTCTCTCTCCCACGCACACGCTCTCTCTCTCTCCCACGCACACGCTCTCTCTCTCTCCCACGCACACGCTCTCTCTCTCTCCCATGCACACGCTCTCTCTCTCTCCCATGCACACACTCTCTCACGCACACACTCTCGCACTCTCTCTCTCTCACACACACACTATCTCACTCTCTCACACATACATTTTCTCACTCTCTCTCTCACACACACACTTTCTCATTCTCTCTCTCACACACACACACACTCTCCCATGCACATGCTCTGTCTCTCTCCCACGCATGCGCTCTTTCTCTCCCTCTCACGCACGTGCTCTCTCTCTCTCCCATGCAGGCGCTGTTTCTCTCTCTCCCACGCACGCGCTCTCTCTCTCTCTCTCCCACGCACACGCTCTCTCTCTCTCCCATGCACACGCTCTCTCTCTCTCTCTGCCACGCACATGCGCTCTCTCTCTCTCTCTCCCACGCACACGCTCTCTCACACACTCTCTATCTCTCTCTCTTACACATACACACACTCTATCTCCACACACTCACTCTCACACACACACACACACTCATTCACTCTATCACACACACTATCTCTGACACTCTCTCCTTCTCTATCTCATGCACACACTCTCTCTATATCTTACGCACACACTCTCTCTCTCCCACGAACACACTCTCACTCTGCCACGCACACACTCTTTCTCTCCCACGAACACACTCTCACTCTGCCACGCACAGACTCTCTCTCTCCCACGCACACACTCTCTCTTTCCCACGCACACACTCTCTCTCTCCCACGCACATGCTCTTTCTCTCCCACCCATGCACACACTTTCTCTCCCTCTCCCATGCACACACTTTCTCTCTCTCCCATGCACACACTCTCTCACGCACACACTCTCTCACTCTCTCTCTCTCTCACACACACATTCTCTCACTCTCTCTTACACACTATGTCACTCTCTCTCTCACACACAAATTTTCTCACTCTCTCTCTCACACACATACTTTCTCATTCTCTCTCTCAGACACACACTCACTCTCTCCCATGCACACGCTCTCTCACACACTCTCTCTCTCTCTCTCTCACACACATACACACACTCTATCTCCACACACTCACTCTCACACACACACTCATTCACTCCATCACACACACACTATCTCTGACTCTCTCTCCTTCTCTATCTCATGCACACACTCTGTCTCTCACATACTCTCTAACTTTCACACACACTATCTAGCTCTCTCACACACTCTATCTTCCATGCACACACTCTCTCTCTCCCACGCACACACTTTCTCTCCCACGCACACACTTTCTCTCTCCCACGCACACACTTTCTCTCCCAAACATGCACTCCTTCTCTCCCACTCCCCCATACACACACTCTTTCCCACACACAATCTCTCCCACACACGCTCACTATCTCACACATGCACAATCACTCACTCTCCCACACACACACTCACTCACACTCCCACACACACACTCACTCACACCCCCACGCACACACTCTCTCTCTCCCACGCACACACTGTCTCCCACACACTCTCTCCCACACACGCTCACTAGCTCACACATGCACAATCACTCACTCTCCCACACACACACTCACTCACACTGCCACACACACACTCACTCACACTGCCACACACACACTCACTCACACTGCCACACACACACTCTATCTCTCCCACGCACACACTCTCTCTCTCCCACGCACACACTCTCTCTCTCCCACGCACACACTCTCTCTCTCCCACGCGCACACTCTCTCTCTCCCACGCACACACTCTCTCTCTCTCTCTCTCACGCACACAGTCTCTCTCTCCCACGCACAGTCTCTCTCTCTCCCCCACGCGCACGCTCTCTCTCTCCCACGCGCACGCTCTCTCTCTCTCCCACGCACACGCTCTCTCTCTCTCCCACGCACACACTTTGTCTCTCTCTCTCACACACACACTTTGTTTCTCCCTCACACACACACTTTGTCTCTCTCTCACACACACACTTTGTCTCTCTCTCACACACACACTTTGTCTCTCTCTCACGCACACACTTTGTCTCTCTCTCACGCACACACTTTGTCTCTCTCTCACGCACACACTTTGTCTCTCTCTCACACACGCTCTCTCTCTCCCACGCACACGCTCTCTCACTCTCTCTCACACACTCTCTCTCTCACACACACACCCTCTCTCTCTCTCACACACTCACTCAATCACTCACTCACTCACTCACTCACTCACTCACACTCTCTCACACACATACTCTCTCTGACTCTCTCTCCCTCTATATCTCACGCACACTCTCTATATCTCACGCACACACTCTGCCTCTCACACACACTCTAACTTTCACGCACACTCTCTAGCTCTCTCTCACACACATTCTTCCATGCACACACACTCTTTCTCACGCACACAAACTTTCTTTCACACAAACGCTCTCTCTCACTCCCATGCACACGCTCTCTCTCACTCCCACGCACACGCTCTCTCTCACTCCCACGCACACGCTCTCTCTCACTCCCACACACACGCTCTCTCTCTCTCCCATGCACACGCTCTCTCGCTCTCCCACGCACACGCTCTCTCTCTCTCCCACGCACACGCTCTCTCTCACTCCCACACACACGCTCTCTCTCTCTCCCATGCACACGCTCTCTCTCTCTCCCACGCACACGCTCTCTCTCTCTCTCCCACGCACACGCTATCTCTCACACATGCACACGCTCTCTCTCTCTCGCATGCACACGCTCTCTCTCTCTCGCACGCACACGCTCTCTCTCACTCCCACGCACACGCTCTCTCTCTCCCACGCACACTCTCTCTCCCACGCACACGCTCTCTCTCACTGCCACGCACACGCTCTCTCTCACTCCCACGCACACGCTCTCTCTCACTCCCACGCACACGCTCTCTCTCACTCCCACGCACACGCTCTCTCTCACTCCCACGCACACGCTCTCTCTCACTCCCATGCACACACTCTCTCTCTCCCACGCACACAATCTCTCTCTCCCACGCGCATTCTCTCTCTCCCACGCACTCTCTCTCTCTGCCACGCGCACTCTCTCTCTCCCACGCACGCACACACTCTCTCTCTCCCACGCACACTCTCTCTCTCCCACACATGCACACACTCTCTCTCTCCCACGCACGCACACACTCTCTCTCTCCCACGCACACACTCTCTCTCTCCCACGAACACACTCTCTCTCTCCCATGCAAACACTCTCTCGTTCCCACGCACTCTCTCTCTCACACACACGCTCTCTCTCTCCCATGCACATGCTCTCTCACACACACGCTCTCTCTCTCTCTTACACATACACACACTCTATCTCCACACACACTCTCACACACACACACTCATTCACTCTATCACACACACACTATCTCTGACTCTCTCTCCTTCTCTACCTCATGCACACACTCTCTCTATATCTCATGCACACACTCTGTCTCTCACACACTCTCTAACTTTCACACATACTATCTAGCTCTCTCACACACTCTATCGTCCATGCACACACTCTCTCTCTCCCACGCACACACTTTCTCTCTCCCACGCACACACTTTCTCTCTCCCACGCACACACTTTCTCTCTCCCACGCACACACATTCTCTCTCTCACGCACACACTTTCTCTCTCCCACGCACACACATTCTCTCTCTCACGCACACACTTTCTCTCTCCCACGCACACCCTCTCTCTCTCCCACGCACACACTTTCTCTCTCCCACGCACACACTCTCTCTCTCCCACGCACACACTTTCTCTCTCCCACGCACACACTCTCTCTCTCCCACGCACACTCTCTCTCTCCCACGCACACACTCTCTCTCTTCCCCACGCACACACTCTCTCTCTCACACGCACATGCTCTTTCTCTCCCACCCATGCACACACTTTCTCTCTCTCTCCCATGCACTCACTTTCTCTCTCTCCCATGCACACACTCTCTCACTCTCTCTCTCACACATACTTTTTCATTCTCTCTCTCACACACACACTCTCTCTCTCCCACACACACGCTCTCTCACACATACTCTCTCTCTTACACATACACACACTCTATCTCCACACACACTCTCACACACACACACTCATTCACTCTATCACACACACACTATCTCTGACTCTCTCTCCCTCTCTATCTCATGCACACACTCTCTCTATATCTCATGCACACACTCTGTCTCTCACACACTCTCTAACTTTCACACACACTATCTAGCTCTCTCACACACTCTATCGTCCATGCACACACTCTCTCTCTCTCCCACGCACACACTTTCTCTCTCCCACGCACACACTTTCTCTCTCCCACGCACACACTTTCTCTCTCCCACGCACACACATTCTCTCTCTCACGCACACACTTTCTCTCTCCCACGCACACACATTCTCTCTCTCACGCACACACTTTCTCTCTCCCACGCACACCCTCTCTCTCTCCCACGCACACACTTTCTCTCTCCCACGCACACACTCTCTCTCTCCCACGCACACACTTTCTCTCTCCCACGCACACACTCTCTCTCTCCCACGCACACTCTCTCTCTCCCACGCACACACTCTCTCTCTTCCCCACGCACACACTCTCTCTCTCACACGCACATGCTCTTTCTCTCCCACCCATGCACACACTTTCTCTCTCTCTCCCATGCACTCACTTTCTCTCTCTCCCATGCACACACTCTCTCACTCTCTCTCTCACACATACTTTTTCATTCTCTCTCTCACACACACACTCTCTCTCTCCCACACACACGCTCTCTCACACATACTCTCTCTCTTACACATACACACACTCTATCTCCACACACACTCTCACACACACACACTCATTCACTCTATCACACACACACTATCTCTGACTCTCTCTCCCTCTCTATCTCATGCACACACTCTCTCTATATCTCATGCACACACTCTGTCTCTCACACACTCTCTAACTTTCACACACACTATCTAGCTCTCTCACACACTCTATCGTCCATGCACACACTCTCTCTCTCTCCCACGCACACACTTTCTCTCTCCCACGCACACACTTTCTCTCTCCCACGCACACACTCTCTCTCTCCCACGCACACACTTTCTCTCTCCCATGCACACACTTTATCTCTCTCACGCACACACTTTCTCTCTCCCACGCACACACTCTCTCTCTCCCACGCACACACTCTCTCTCCCACGCACACACTCTCTCTCTCCCACGCACACACTCTCTCTCTCTCTCTCACGCACACAGTCTCTCTCTCCCACGCACAGTCTCTCTCTCTCCCCCACGCGCACGCTCTCTCTCTCTCCCACGCGCACGCTCTCTCTCTCTCCCACGCACACGCTCTCTCTCTCTCCCACGCACACGCTCTCTCTCTCTCCCACGCACACGCTCTCCCACACACACTCTCTCTCTTACACATACATACACTCTATCTCCACACACACACACACACTCATTCACTCTATCACACACACACTATCTCTGACTGTCCCACTCTATCTCATGCGCACTCTCTATATCTCACGTACACAATCTGTCTCTCACACATTCTCTAACTTTCACACACACTCTCTAGCTCTCTCACACACTCTATCTTCCATGCACACACCCTCTCTATCCCACACACACACTCTCACTCTCCCACACACCCACTCTCACTCTCTCACACACCCACTCTCACTCTCCCACACACCCACTCTCACTCTCCCACCCACACACTCTCACTCTCCCACCCACACACTCTCACTCTCCCACCCACACACTCTCACTCTCCCACACACTCTCTCCCACACACTCTCTCCCACACACTCTCTCCCACACACTCTCTCCCACACACTCTCTCTCTCTCTCCCACGCTCTCTCTCTCACACACACTCTCTCTCACACACGCTCACTAGCTCACACATGCACAATCACTCACTCTCCCACACACACACTCACTCACACTGCCACACACACACTCACTCACACTCCCATGCACACACTTTCTCTCTCCCATGCACACACTCTCTCTCTCCCACGCACACACTTTCTCTCTCCCACGCACACACTCTCTCTCTCCCACGCACACACTTTCTCTCTCCCACGCACACACTTTCTCTCTCCCACACACACTCTCTCTCTCCCACGCACACTCTCTCTCTCCCACGCACACTCTCTCTCTCCCATGAACACACTCTCTCTTCCCACGCACTCTCTCTCTCACACGCACATGCTCTTTCTCTCCCACCCATGCACACACTTTCTCTCTCTCTCCCATGCACTCACTTTCTCTCTCTCCCATGCACACACTCTCTCACTCTCTCTCTCACACATACTTTTTCATTCTCTCTCTCACACATACTCTCTCTCTTACACATCCACACACTCTATCTCCACACACACTCTCACACACACACACTCATTCACTCTATCACACACACACTCTCTGACTCTCTCTCCTTCTCTATCTCATGCACACACTCTCTCTATATCTCATGCACACACTCTGTCTCTCACACACTCTCTAACTTTCACACACACTATCTAGCTCTCTCACACACTCTATCGTCCATGCAAACACTCTCTCTCTCCCACGCACACACTTTCTCTCTCCCACGCACACACTTTCTCTCTCCCACGCACACACTCTCTCTCTCCCACGCACACACTCTCTCTCTCCCACGCACACACTTTCTCTCTCCCACACACACACACTCTCGCTCTCCCACGCACACACTCTCTCTCCCACGCACACACTTTCTCTCTCCCACGCACACACTTTATCTCTCTCACGCACACACTTTCTCTCTCCCACGCGCACACTCTCTCTCTCCCACGCACACACTTTCTCTCTCCCACGCACACACTTTCTTTCTCCCACGCACACACTTTCTCTCTCCCACGCACACACTTTCTCTCTCCCACGCACACACTTTGTCTCTCTCTCTCACACACACACTTTGTTTCTCCCTCACACACACACTTTGTCTCTCTCTCACACACACACTTTGTCTCTCTCTCACACACACACTTTGTCTCTCTCACACACACACTTTGTCTCTCTCTCACACACGCTCTCTCTCTCCCACGCACACGCTCTCTCACTCTCTCTCTCACACAAACGCTCTCTCACTCTCCCTCACACACACACTCTCTCTCACACACACCCTGTCTCTCTCTCACTCACTCACTCACTCACTCACTCACTCACTCACTCACTCACTCTCTCACACACATACTCTCTCTGACTCTCTCTCCCTCTATATCTCACGCACACACTCTATATCTCACGCACACACTCTGTCTCTCACACACACTCTAACTTTCACACACACTCTCTAGCTCTCTCTCACACACACTTTCTCACGCACACAAACTTCCTTTCCCACACAAACGCTCTCTCTCACTCCCACGCACACGCTCTCTCTCACTCCCACGCACACGCTCTCTCTCACTCCCACGCACACGCTCTCTCTCACTCCCACGCACACGCTCTCTCTCTCTCCCACGCACACGCTCTCTCTCACTCCCACGCACACGCTCTCTCTCTCTCCCACGCACACGCTCTCTCTCTCTCCCACGCACAGGCTCTCTCTCTCTCTCTCGCTCCCACGCACACGCTCTCTCTCTCTCTCCCACGAACACGCGCTCTCTCTCTCCCACGCACAGACTCTCTCTCTCTCCCACGCACATGCTCTCTCTCCCACGCACACGCTCTCTCTCTCTCCCACGCACACGCTCTTTCTCTCTCTCGCACGCACACGCTCTCTCTCTCTCCCACGCACACACTCTCTCTCCCACGCACACATTCTCTCTCCCACGCACACACTCTCTCTCCCACGCACACACTCTCTCTCTCCCACGCACACACTCTCTCTCTCCCACGCACACACTCTCTCTCTCCCACGCACACACTCTCTCTCTCCCACGCACACAATCTCTCTCTCCCACGCACACACTCTCTCTCTCCCACGCACACACTCTCTCTCTCCCACGCACACACTCTCTCTCTCCCACGCACACACTCTCTCTCTCCCACGCACGCACACACTCTCTCTCTCCCACGCACACACTCTCTCTCTCCCACGAACACACTCTCTCTCTCCCACGCAAACACTCTGTCTTTCCCACGCACTCTCTCTCTCACACGCACATGCTCTTTCTTTCCCACCCATGCACACACTTTCTCTCTCTCTCCCATGCACACACTTTCTCTCTCTCCCATACACACACTCTCTCAAGCACACACTCTCTCACTCTCTCTCTCACACACACAATCTCGCACTCTCTCTCTCTCACACACTATCTCACTCTCTCTCCCACACACACATTTTCTCACTCTCTCGCTCACACACATACTTTCTCATTCTCTCTCTCACACACACACTCTCTCTCTCCCACGCACACGCTCTCTCTCCCACGCACACACTCTCTCTCTCCCACGCACACGCTCTCTCTCTCCCACGCACACGCTCTCTCTCTCTCCTGCGCACACGCTCTCTCTCACTTCCACGCACACGCTCTCTCTCACTCCCACGCACACGCTCTCTCTCTCTCCCATGCAGACGCTCTCTCTCTCTCTCACGCACACGCTCTCTCTCTCTCTCCCACGCACACACTCTCTCTCTCCCACGCACACACTCTCTCACTCCCACGCACACACTCTCTCACTCCCACGCACACACTCTCTCTCTCCCACGCACACACTCTCTCTCTCCCACGCACACACTCTCTCACTCCCACGCACACACTCTCTCTCTCCCACGCACACACTCTCTCTCTTCCACGCACACACTCTCTCACTCCCACGCACACCCTCTCTCTCTCCCACGCACACACTCTCTCTCTCCCACGCACACACTCTCTCTCTCCCACGAACACACTCTCTCTCTCCCACGCAAACACTCTCTCTTTCCCACGCACTCTCTCTCCCACACGCACATGCTCTTTCTCTCCCACCCATGCACACACTTTCTCTCTCTCTCCCACCCATGCACACACTTTCTCTCTCTCTCCCATGCACACACTTTCTCTCTCTCCCATGCACACACTCTCTCAAGCACACACTCTCTCACTCACTCTCTCACACACACACTCTCGCACTCTCTCTCTCTCACACACTATCTCACTCTCTCTCTCACACATTTTCTCACTCTCTCTCTCACACACACTTTCTCACGCACACAAACTTCCTTTCCCACACAAACGCTCTCTCTCACTCCCACGCACACGCTCTCTCTCACTCCCACGCACACGCTCTCTCTCACTCCCACGCACACGCTCTCTCTCTCTCCCACGCACACGCTCTCACTCCCACGCACACGCTCTCTCTCTCCCACGCACACGCTCTCTCTCTCTCCCACGCACAGGCTCTCTCTCTCTCTCTCGCTCCCACGCACACGCTCTCTCTCTCTCTCCCACGCACACGCGCTCTCTCTCTCCCACGCACAGACTCTCTCTCTCTCTCCCACGCACATGCTCTCTCTCCCACGCACACGCTCTCTCTCTCTCCCACGCACACGCTCTTTCTCTCTCTCGCACGCACACGCTCTCTCTCACTCCCACGCACACGCTCTCTCTCTCCCACGCACACACTCTCTCTCCCACGCACACACTCTCTCTCCCACGCACACACTCTCTCTCTCCCACGCACACACTCTCTCTCTCCCACGCACACACTCTCTCTCTCCCACGCACACACTCTCTCTCTCCCACGCACACAATCTCTCTCTCCCACGCGCACTCTCTCTCCCACGCACACACTCTCTCTCTCCCACGCACGCACACACTCTCTCTCTCCCACGCACGCACACACTCTCTCTCTCCCACGCACGCACACACTCTCTCTCTCCCACGCACACACTCTCTCTCTCCCACGAACACACTCTCTCTCTCCCACGCAAACACTCTGTCTTTCCCACGCACTCTCTCTCTCACACGCACATGCTCTTTCTCTCCCACCCATGCACACACTTTCTCTCTCTCTCCCATGCACACACTTTCTCTCTCTCCCATACACACACTCTCTCAAGCACACACTCTCTCACTCTCTCTCTCACACACACAATCTCGCACTCTCTCTCTCTCACACACTATCTCACTCTCTCTCCCACACACACATTTTCTCACTCTCTCGCTCACACACATACTTTCTCATTCTCTCTCTCACACACACACTCTCTCTCTCCCACGCACACGCTCTCTCTCCCACGCACACACTCTCTCTCTCCCATGCACACGCTCTCTCTCTCCCACGCACACGCTCTCTCTCTCCTGCGCACACGCTCTCTCTCACTTCCACGCACACGCTCTCTCTCACTCCCACGCACACGCTCTCTCTCTCTCCCATGCAGACGCTCTCTCTCTCTCTCACGCACACGCTCTCTCTCTCTCTCCCACGCACATGCTCTCTCTCTCCCACGCACACGCTCTCTCTCTCTCTCCCACGCACACGCTCTCTCTCTCTCCCACGCACACGCTCTCTCTCTCTCCCGCACACACTCTCTCTCTCTCCCGCACACACTCTCTCTCTCTCCCGCACACACTCTCTCTCTCTCCCACGCACACACTCTCTCTCTCCCACGCACACACTCTCTCTCTCCCACGCACACACTCTCTCTCTCCCACGAACACACTCTCTCTCTCCCACGCAAACACTCTCTCTCTCCCACGCAAACACTCTCTCTTTCCCACGCACTCTCTCTCCCACACGCACATGCTCTTTCTCTCCCACCCATGCACACACTTTCTCTCTCTCTCCCATGCACACACTTTCTCTCTCTCCCATGCACACACTCTCTCAAGCACACACTCTCTCACTCTCTCTCTCACACACACACTCTCGCACTCTCTCTCTCTCACACACTATCTCACTCTCTCTCTCACACAGACATTTTCTCACTCTCTCTCTCACACACATACTTTCTCATTCTCTCTCTCACACACACTCTCTCTCTCCCACGCACACGCTATCTCACACACACTCTCTCTCTCTCTTACACATACACACACTCTATCTCCACACACTCACTCTCACACACACTCATTCACTCTATCACACACACACTCTCTGACTCTCTCTCCTTCTCTATCTCATGCACACACTCTCTCTATATCTCATGCACACAGTCTGTCTCTCACACACTCTCTAACTTTCACACACACTATCTAGCTCTCTCACACACTCTATCTTCCATGCACACACTCTCTCTCTCCCACGCACACACTTTCTCTCTCCCACGCACACACTTTCTCTCTCCCACGCGCACACTTTCTCCCACGCACACACTCTCTCTCTCCCACGCACACACTTTCTCTCTCCCACGCACACACTTTCTCTCTCCCACGCACACACTCTCTCTCTCCCACGCACACACTCTCTCTCTCTCCCACGCACACACTCTCTCTCTCCCAGGCACACACTTTCTCTCTCCCACGCACACACTCTCTCTCTCCCACGCACACACTTTCTTTCTCCCACGCACACACTTTCTCTCTCCCACGCACACACTTTCTCTCTCCCATGCACACACTTTCTCTCTCCCACGCACACACTTTCTCTCTCCCACGCACATACTTTGTCTCTCTCTCACATACACACTTTGTCTCTCTCACACACACACTTTGTTTCTCTCTCACACACACACTTTGTCTCTCTCTCACACACACACTTTGTCTCTCTCTCACACACACACTTTGTCTCTCTCTCTCTCCCACGCACACGCTCTCTCACTCTCACACACACGCACACACTCTCTCTCTCACACACACACTCTCTCTCTCTCTCACACACACTCACTCACTCACTCTCTCACACACACACTCATTCACTTTCTCACACACATACTCTCTCTGACTCTCTCTCCCTCTATATCTCACGCACACACTTGGTCTCTCACACACACTCTAACTTTCACACACACTCTCTAGCTCTCTCTCACACACACTCTTTCTCACGCACACAAACTTTCTTTCCCACGCAAACACTCTCTCTCACTCCCACGCACACGCTCTCTCTCTCTCCCACGCACACGCTCTCTCTCTCTCTCTCCCACGCACACGCTCTCTCTCACTCCCACGCACACGCTCTCTCTCTCTCCCACGCAAACGCTCTCTCTCTCTCCCACGCACACGCTCTCTCTCACTCCCACGCACACGCTCTCTCTCACTCCCACGCACACGCTCTCTCTCACTCCCACGCACACGCTCTCTCTCACTCCCAAGCACACGCTCTCTCTCACTCCCACGCACACGCTCTCTCACTCCCACGCAAACACTCTCTCTCACTCCCACGCACACGCTCTCTCTCACTCCCACGCACACGCTCTCTCACTCCCACGCACACGCTCTCTCTCACTCCCACGCACAGGCTCTCTCTCACTCCCACGCACACGCTCTCTCTCTCTCCCACGCACACGCTCTCTCTCTCTCCCACGCACACGCTCTCTCTCTCTCTCTCTCCCACGCACACGCTCTCTCTCACTCCCACGCACACGCTCTCTCACTCCCACGCACACGCTCCCTCTCACTCCCACGCACAGGCTCTCTCTCACTCCCACGCACACGGTCTCTCTCTCTCTCTCCCACGCACACGCTCTCTCTCTCTCCCATGTGCACGCTCTCTCTCTCCCACGCGCACGCTCAATCTCACTCCCACACACAGGCTCTCTCTCACTCCCACGCACACGCTCCCTCTCACTCCCACGCACACGCTCTCTCTCTCTCTCTCCCACGCACACGCTCTCTCTCACTCCCACGCACGCGCTCTCTCACTCCCACGCACACGCTCCCTCTCACTCCCACGCAAACGCTCTCTCTCACTCCCACGCACACGCTCCCTCTCACTCCCACGCACACGCTCCCTCTCATTCCCACGCACACGCTCTCTCTCACTCCCACGCACATGCTCTCTCTCACTCCCACGCACAGGCTCTCTCTCACTCCCACGCACACACTCTCTCTCACTCCCACGCACACGCTCTCTCACTCCCATGCACACGCTCTCTCTCACTCCCACGCACATGCTCTCTCTCACTCCCACGCACACGCTCTCTCTCTCTCTCTCCCACGCACACGCTCTCTCTCTCTCCCACGCACATGCTCTCTCTCTCTCCCACGCACACGATCTCTCTCTCTCTCTCCCACGCACACGTTCTCTCTCTCTCCCACGCACACGCTCTCTCTCTCTCCCACGCACATGCTCTCTCTCTCTCCCATGCACACGCTCTCTCTCTCTCTCCCACGCACACGCTGACTCTCTCACACGCACCCTCTCTCTGATGCTCTCTATATCTCACGCACACACTCTCTCTCACACACTCTCTCGCTATCTCTCTGACACATGGTCTCTATCTCTCACATACTCTCTATCTCTCACACACACTCCATCTCACTCCCACGCACATGCTCCCTCTCACTCCCAAGCACACGCTCCCTCTCACTCCCACGCACACGCTCCCTCTCACTCCCACGCACACGCTCTCTCTCACTCCCACGCACACGCTCTCTCTCGCTCCCACGCACATGCTCTCTTTCACTCCCACGCACACGCTCTCTCTCACTCCCACGCACACGCTCTCTCACTCCCATGCACACGCTCTCTCTCACTCCCACGCACATGCTCTCTCTCACTCCCACGCACATGATCTCTCTCTCTCTCTCCCACGCACTCGCTCTCTCTCCCACGCACACGCTCTCTCTCTCTCCCACGCACACGCTCTCTCTCCCCCACGCACATGCTCTCTCTCTCTCCCACGCACACGCTCTCTCTCTCTCTCCCACGCACACGCTCTCTCTCTCGCTCCCACGCACACGCTCTCTCTCTTTCTCCCACGCACACGCTCTCTCTCTCTGTCTCCCACGCACATGCTCTCTCTCTCTCCCACGCACACGCTCTCTCTCTCTCCCAGGCACATGCTCTCTCTCTCTCCCACGCACACGCTCTCTCTCTCTCTCCCACGCACACGCTCTCTCTCTCTCGCTCCCACGCACACGCTCTCTCTCGCACCCACGCACACGCTCTCTCTCTCCCATGCAAACGCTCTTTCTCTCTCCCACGCACATGCTCTCTCTCCCATGCACACGCTCTCTCTCCCTGGCACATGCTCTCACTCTCTCCCACGCACACGCTCTCTCTCCCACGCACACGCTGTCTCTCTCTCCCACGCACACACTCTCTCTCCCATGCACACGCTCTCTCTCTCCCACGCACACGCTCTCTCTCTCTCTCCCGTGCACACGCTCTCTCTCTCCCACGCACATGCTCTCTCTCAGTCCCACGCACACGCTCTCTCTCTCCCACACACACGCTCTCTCACTTCCACGCGCACACTCTCTCTCACTCCCACGCACACGCTCTCTCTCTCTCCCATGCAGACGCTCTCTCTCTCTCTCTCACGCACATGCTCTCTCTCTCTCTCCCACGCACATGCTCTCTTTCTCCCATGCACACGCTCTCTCTCTCTCTCTCTCCCACGCACACGCTCTCTCTCTCTCTCCCACGCCCACACTCTCTCTCTCTCCCACGCACACACTCTCTCTCTCTCCCACGCACACACTCTCTCTCTCCCACGCACACACTCTCTCTCTCCCATGCACACACTCTCTCTCTCTCACGCACACACTCTCTCTCTCTCCCACGCACACACTCTCTCTCTCCCACGCACACACTCTCTCTCTCTCCCACGCGCGCACACTCTCACTCTCTCCCACGCACACTCTCTGACTCTCTCTCATGCACACTCTCTCTGACTCTCTCCCACGTACACTCTCTCTGACTCTCTCCCACGCACACACTCTCTGACTCTCTCCCACGCACACTCTCTCTGACTCTCTCCCACGCACACTCTCTCTGACTCTCTCCCACGCACACTCTCTCTGACTCTCCCCCACGCACACTCTCTCTGACTCTCCCCCACGCACACTCTCTCTGACTCTCTCCCACGTACACTCTCTCTGACTCTCTCCCACGCACACACTCTCTGACTCTCTCCCACGCACACACTCTCTGACTCTCCCCCACGCACACTCTCTCTGACTCTCCCCCACGCACACTCTCTCTGACTCTCTCCCACGCACACTCTGTCTGACTCTCTCCCACGCGCTCTCTCTCTGACTCTCTCTCACGCACACTCTGACTCTCTCACACGCACCCTCTCTCTGATGCTCTCTATATCTCACGCACACACTCTCTCTCACACACACTCTCTCGCTATCTCTCTGACACACGGTCTCTATCTCTCACATATTCTCTATCTCTCACACACACTCCATCTCTCACACACACTATCTCTCTCTCACACTCACTCTCTCACACTGTCTCTCTCTCCCACTCTCTCTCTCTCTCTCACACTCTCTCTCACACACACTCTCTCTCACACACACTCTCTCCCTACCGTGCACACACACACTCTTTCTAGCTCTCTTGCACACACAGTCTCACTCTCTCACACTCTTTCTCTCTCATATACACACTCTCTCACATACACACGCTCTCTCGCTCTCTCCTGCTCTCGCTCACACAACTCTCTCTCACACATGCTCATATTATCTCTCTCTCACACACATATACACACTCTCTCCCTCTCTCCCACATACACACACACACACACAGTCTCTCTCTCTCATACTCTCTCTCTCTCATACTCACTCTCTCTCATACTCTCCCTCACACACACAGACACACACACACTTTCTCTCTCTCTCACTCACACACATTCTCCCTCCGTATCTCTGACACACACTCTCTCTCCCTACATTGCACACATGCACACTCTTTCTATCTATCTCACGTGCGCGCGCACATCCACACTCTCTCTCTATCTCTCACACATACACACACTCTCACTCTCTCTCTCATCCTCTCACTCTCCCATACTCTTCCTCACTAATGCACAAACACAGACACTCACTCTCTCACACACAGACGCTCCCTCTGTAACTCTCTGACACACACACGCACTCTCTCTCTCTCTCTCACACACACACTCTCGTTCTCTCTCTCTCATGCACACACTCTATCTCCCACATACACTCTCTATCTCTCACACTTTCTCTCTCTCTCATACTCTCCCTCACTAACAAACAAACACACCGACTCTCTCTTTCTCTCACTCTCACACAGACTCTCCCTCTGTATCTCTCTGACACACACACACACACTCTCTCTCTCTCTCTCTCACACACAGTCTCTCTCCCTCCCTCACACAGTCTCTCACACAGTCTCACACTCTCACACTCTCTGTCACATTCTCTCTCACACTCTCTCTCACACTCTCTCTCACACTCTCACTCACACCCTCACTCACACCCTCACTCACACCCTCACACTCACTCTCTCACACACACTCTCTTGCACTTTCTCTCTCACTCTCTCTCGCTCTCTTACTCTCTAACATTCTTTCTCTCTCACACACACTCTCTCTCTCCCTACCGTGCACACACATACTCTCTCTCTCTCGCATACACATTCTCGCTCATTCTCACACTCTTTCTCTCTCACACTCTCTCACATACACTCTCTCTTGCTGTCTCACGCTCTCTCTCTCATTCACACGCTCACTCTCACACACACTCTCTCTCTCTCTCTCACACACTCTCATACACACACTCTAACTCACACACACACATGCTCTCTCTGTCTCTCTCACACACACTATGTCTCACACACACACACACACACTCTGTCTCTCTCACACACACACACACTGTCTCACACACGCACACTCTGTCTCACACACGCACACTCTGTCTCACACACGCACACTCTGTCTCACACACGCACACATTCTGTCACACACATACACACTCTATCTCTGTCTCACGCACTATCTCTCTCGCACACACACACACACATTCACACACACACACTCTCCCTCTCACTTTATCTCTCACACTCTCTCTCACACAGTCTCTCTCACTCTCTCTCCTCCCACACACCCTCTCACTCTCTCTCACACACACTCTCTCTCTCTCTATCACACACACACAGACACACACACACACACACACACACACACACACACACACATGCGCTCTCTCTCTTGCTCACACACACACACTCTCACACACAAACACACATACACACTCTCTCACACTCTCTCTCACTCACACACACACACACTCTCTCACAGAATCGCACAATGCAGGAGGGCCTTCGGCCCATCGAGTCTGCACTGACACGTGAGAGACACCTGACCTACCTACCTAATCCCATTTACCAGCACTTGACCCATAGCCTTGAATGTTATGATGTGCCAAGTGCTCATCCAGGTACTTTTTAAAGGACGTGAGGCAACCTGCCTTCACCACCCCCCCAAGGCAGTGCATTCCAGACCGTCACCACCCTCTGGGTAAAAAAATTTTCCTCACATCCGCCCTAAACATCCTGCCCCTCACTTTGAACTTATGTCACCTCGTGACTGAACCTTCAACTAAGGGGAACAGCTGCTCCCTATCCACCCTGTCCATGCCCCTCATAATCTTGTACGCCCGATCAGGTCACCCCTCAGTCTTCTCTGCTCCAACGAAAACAACCCAAGTCTATCCAACTTCTCTTCATGACTTCATAACTTATACACACTCTCTTTCTCTCTCACACACACACGCGCACACGCTCTCTCTATCACTTACTTACACATGCACATGCACACACTTTCTCTGTATCTCTCACACACACTCTCTTTCTCTCTCATACTCTCTCTCTCTCTTTCTCTCTCTCTCTCACGCACACACCTGCTCTCTCTATCTCTCTCTCACACACACGGTCTCTCTACCTCTCTCACATGCATGCAGACACACAGACACATACACACACTCTCTCTCTCTCTTTCTATCTCTCTCTGACACATATACACACGCATGTACTCCCTCTATCTCTCACACACACATACGCACATGCTCTCTCTCTCACACATATGCGCTCTCTATCGCTCTCTCTCTCTCGCACGTGTGCCCACTCTCTATCTCTCACTCTCACGCGCACCCGCTCTCTCTCCCGCGCGCGCCCGCTCTCTCTCCCTTATGCGCCCGCTCTCTCTCCCCCGTGCGCGCCCGCTCTCTCTCTCTCCCCCCGCGCGCGCCCGCTCTCTCTCTCTCCCCTGCGCGCGCCCCGCTCTCTCTCTCTCCCCCGTGCGCGCCCGCTCTCTCTCTCCAGCGCGCACCCCGCTCTATCTCGAGCACGCGACCGCTCTCTCTCTCTCCAGCGCGCGCCCGTTCTCTCTCTCTTGCACGCGCCCGTGCTCTCTCTCGTGTGCGCGCCCACTCTCTCTCTCGTGTGCGCCCGCTCTCTCTCGTGTGCATGCCCGCTCTCTCTCATGTGCGCGCCCGCTCTCTTTCTCGTGCACTGCCTGCTCTCTCTCTCACGTGTGCGCGCCCACTCTCTCTCGTGCGCGCCCGCTCTCTCTCTCGTGCGTGCTCGCTCTCTCTCATGCGCGCCCCGCTCTCTCTCTCTCACGCGCGTGCGCCCGCTCTCTCTATCTCTCACGTGCGTGCGCCCGCTCTCTCTCTCCCTCGTGCGCGTCCGCTCTTTCTCTCTCCCCCGTGCACGCCCGCTCTCCCTCACTCCAGCCCGCACCCGCTCTCTCTCCAGCACGTGCCCGCTCTCTCTCCCCTGCGCACGCCCGCTGTGTCTCTCTCCCCCGCGTGCACCCGCTCTCTCTCACTCCCCCGCGCGTGGTTGGTCTCTCTCTCTCTCTCTCCCTCATGCGTGCCTGCTCTCTTGCTCTCCCCCGCGCGCGCCTGCTCTCTCTCCCCCCCGCGCGTACCCGCTCTCTCTCTCTACAGCACGCGCCCGCTCTCTCTCTCCCCCGCGCGCACCCACTCTCCCTCTCTCCCTCGTGCGCGCCCCGCTCTCTCTCCCTCGTGCACGCCCGCTCTCTCTCTCTCCCTCGTGCGCTCCCGCTCTCTCTCTCACCCCCGCGCGTGCCCGCTCTCTCTCTCTCCCCCGTGCGCGCCCCGCTCTCTCTCTCTCTCTCTCCCTCACGTGCGCCCGCTCTCTCTCTCTCCCTCGCTCGCGCCCGCTCTCTCTCTCTCCCTCGCGCGTGCCCACTCTCTTTCTCTCTCCCTCGCGCGCGCCCGGTCTCTCTCTCTCTCTCACGCGCGCCCCGCTCTCTCTCACTCTCCCTCGCGCGTGCCCGCTCTCTCTCTCACGCGCGCCCGCTCTCTCTCTCGTGCGCGCCCGCTCTCTCTCACACGCGTGCGCCCGCTTTCTCTCGCGCGCGTGCGCCCACTCTCTCTCTCTCCCCCGTGCGCGCCCACTCTCCCTCTCTCCAGCGCGCACCCCGCTCTCTCTCTCTCTCCAGCACGCGCCCGCTCTCTCTCTCCTCTGCGCACGCCCACTCTCTCTCTCTCTCCCTCATGCGCACCTGCTCTCTTGCTCTCCCCCGCACGCGCCCGCTCTCTCCCCCGCGCGCACCCGCTCTCTCTCTCTCCAGCGCGTGCCCGCTCTCTCTCTCCAGCACGTGCCCGCTCTCTCTCTCTCCCTCGCGCGCACCCGCTCTCTCTCTCTCTCCCCTGCGCGCACCCGCTCTCTCTCTCCCCCCGCGCGCGCCCCGCTCTCTCTCTCCCTCATGCGCACCTGCTCTCTTGCTCTACCCCGCGCGCGCCCGCTCTCCCCCGCGCGCACCCGCTCTCTCTCTCTCCAGCACGCACCCGCTCTCTCTCTCTCGCGCGCACCCCGCTCTCTCTCCCCTGCGCGCAGCCGCTCTCTCTCCCCCCGCGCGCGCCCCGCTCTCTCTCCCTCCCTCACGCGCGCCCGCTCTCTCCCTCCCTCACGCGCGCCCACTCTCTCTCTCTCCCCCCGCGCGCGCCCGCTCTCTCTCTCTCCAGAGCGCGCCCGCTCTCTCTCCAGCAAGCGCCCGCTCTCTCTCCCTCACGCACGCCCGCTCTCTCTCTCTCCCCCGCGCACCGCCCGCTCTCTCTCTCTCTCCCCGCGCGTGCCCGCTCTCTCTCTCTCGCGTGCGCCCGCTCTCTCTCTCTCCCTCACGCGCACACCGCTCTCTCTCTCCCTCGCGTGCGCCCCGCTCTCTCTCTCTCTCCGTCATGCGCGCCCGCTCTCTCTCCCTCACGCGCGCCCGCTCTCTCTCTCTCCCTCGCACGCGCCCGCTCTCTCTCTCTCCCTCATGCGCGCCCCGCTCAATCTCTCTCCCCCGCGCGCGCCCACTCTCTCTCTCTCCGCCGCGCGCGCCCCGCTCTCCCTCTCCCCCGCGCGCACCCACTCACTTTCTCTCCAGCGCGCACCCCGCTCTCTCTCTCCCTCACGTGCGCCCGCTCTCTCTCTCTCCAGCGCGCGCCCACTCTCTCTCCAGCACGCGCCCGCTCTCTCTCTCCCTCCCTCAAGCGTGCCCGCTCTCTCTCTCTCCCCCGCGCGTGCCTGCTCTCTCTCTCCCCCGCTCACGCCCGCTCCTTCTCTCTCCCCCGCGCGCCCGCTCTCTCTCCAGTGCGCACGCGCTCTCTCTCCCCCGCGCGCACCCGCTCTCTCTCTCTCCAGCACACACCCACTCTCTCTCTCTCCCTCACGCGCGCCCGCTCTCTCTCTCTCCAGCGCGCGCCCACTCTCTCTCTCCAGCACGCACCTGCTCTCTTGCACTCCCCCGCGCGTGCCCGCTCTCTCTCCCCCGCGCGCACCCCGCTCTCTCTCTCTCCAGCACGTGCCCGCTCTCTCTCTCCAGCACGCGCCCGCTCTCTCTCTCTCCCTCGCGCGCACCCGCTCTCTCTCTCTCCCCTGCGCGCACCCACTCTCTCTCTCTACCCCCGCGCGCGCCCGCTCTCTCTCTCTCTCCCTCATGCACACCTGCTCTCTTGCTCTACCCCCGCGCGCGCCCGCTCTTTCTCTCCCCCGTGCACACCCGCTCTCTCTCTCCAGCGCGTGCCCGCTCTCTCTCTCTCCAGCACACGCCCGCTCTCTCTCTCTCCCTCGCGCGCACCCCGCTCTCTCTCCCCTGCGCACACCCGCTCTCTCTCTCCCCCGCGCGCACCCGCTCTCTCTCTCCCTCCCTCACGCGCGCCCGCTCTCTCCCTCCCTCACACGCGCCCGCTCTCTCTCTCTCCCCCGCGCGCGCCCGCTCTCTCTCTCTCCAGCGCGCGCCCCGCTCTCTCTCTCTCCAGCACGCGCCCGCTCTCTCTCTCCCTCCCTCACGCGCACCCCGCTCTCTCTCTCTCCCCCGCATGTGCCTGCTCTCTCTCTCTCTCTCTCCCCTGCGCGCGCCCTCTCTCTCTCTCTCCCCCGCACGCGCCCACTCTCTCTCTCTCTCCCCCCCGCATGCCCGCTCTCTCTCTCTCTTTCTCGCGTGCACCCGCTCTATCTCTCTCTCCCTCACGCGCACCCGCTCTCTCTCTCCCTCGCGCACGGCCCGCTCTCTCTCTCTCCGTCACGTGCGCCCGCTCTCTCTCCCTCACGCGCGCCCGCTCTCTCTCTCTCCCTCACGCGCACCCACTCTCTCTCCCTTGCGCGCGCCCGCTCAATCTCTCTCCCCCGCGCGCGCCCACTCTCTCTCTCCGCCGCGCGCGCGCCCGCTCTCCCTCTCCCCCGCGCGCACCCCGCTCTCTCTCTCCAGCGCGCACCCGCTCTCTCTCTCTCCCTCACGCATGCCCGCTCTCTCTCTCTCCAGCGCACGCCCACTCTCTCTCCAGCACGTGCCCGCTCTCTCTCTCCCTCCCTCAAGCGCGCCCGCTCTCTCTCTCCGCCGCGCGCGCCCGCTCTCTCTCTCCCCTGCTCGCGCCCGGTCCTTCTCTCTCCCCGCGCGCCCGCTCTCTCTCTCTCTCCAGCGCGCATGCGCTCTCTCTCTCCCCCCGCGCGCACCCGCTCTCTCTCTCTCCAGCACACACCCACTCTCTCTCTCTCCCTCACGCGCGCCCGCTCTCTCTCTCTCCAGCGCGCGCCCCACTCTCTCTCTCCAGCACGCACCTGCTCTCTTGCACTCCCCCGCGCGTGCCCGCTCTCTCTCCCCCCGCGCGCACCACCGCTCTCTCTCTCTCCAGCACGTGCCCCGCTCTCTCTCTCCAGCACGCGCCCGCTCTCTCTCTCTCCCTCGCGCGCACCCGCTCTCTCTCTCTCCCCTGCGCGCACCCACTCTCTCTCTCTACCCCGCGCGCGCCCGCTCTCTCTCTCTCTCCCTCATGCACACCTGCTCTCTTGCTCTACCCCGCGCGCGCCCGCTCTTTCTCTCCCCCGTGCACACCCGCTCTCTCTCTCCAGCGCGTGCCCGCTCTCTCTCTCTCCAGCACACGCCCGCTCTCTCTCTCTCCCTCGCGCGCACCCGCTCTCTCTCCCCTGCGCACACCCGCTCTCTCTCTCCCCCGCGCGCACCCCGCTCTCTCTCTCCCTCCCTCACGCGCGCCCGCTCTCTCCCTCCCTCACACGCGCCCGCTCTCTCTCTCTCCCCCGCGCGCGCCCCGCTCTCTCTCTCTCCAGCGCGCGCCCCGCTCTCTCTCTCTCCAGCACGCGCCCGCTCTCTCTCTCCCTCCCTCACGCGCACCCGCTCTCTCTCTCTCCCCCGCATGTGCCTGCTCTCTCTCTCTCTCTCTCCCCTGCGCGCGCCCTCTCTCTCTCTCTCCCCCGCACCGCGCCCACTCTCTCTCTCTCTCCCCCCCGCATGCCCGCTCTCTCTCTCTCTTTCTCGCGTGCACCCGCTCTATCTCTCTCTCCCTCACGCGCACCCGCTCTCTCTCTCCCTCGCGCACGCCCCGCTCTCTCTCTCTCCGTCACGTGCGCCCCGCTCTCTCTCCCTCACGCGCGCCCGCTCTCTCTCTCTCCCTCACGCGCACCCACTCTCTCTCCCTTGCGCGCGCCCGCTCAATCTCTCTCCCCCGCGCGCGCCCACTCTCTCTCTCCGCCGCGCGCGCCCGCTCTCCCTCTCCCCCGCGCGCACCCCGCTCTCTCTCTCTCCCTCACGCATGCCCGCTCTCTCTCTCTCCAGCGCACGCCCACTCTCTCTCCAGCACGTGCCCGCTCTCTCTCTCCCTCCCTCAAGCGCGCCCGCTCTCTCTCTCCGCCGCGCGCGCCCCGCTCTCTCTCTCCCCTGCTCGCGCCCGGTCCTTCTCTCTCCCCCGCGCGCCCGCTCTCTCTCTCTCTCCAGCGCGCATGCGCTCTCTCTCTCCCCCGCGCGCACCCCGCTCTCTCTCTCTCCAGCGCGCACCCGCTCTCTCTCTCTCCAGCACACACCCGCTCTCTCTCTCTCCCTCATGCGCCCCCGCTCTCTCTCTCTCTCCAGCGCGCTCCCACTCTCTCTCCAGCACGCGCCCGCTCTCTCTCTCTCCAGCACACGCCCGCTCTCTCTCTCTCCCTCACGCGCGCCCGCTCTCTCTCTCTCCCCGCGCGCGCCCGCGCTCTCTCCCCCGCTTGTGCCCGCTCCTTCTCTCTCCCCCGCGCGCCCGCTCTCTCTCTCTCCAGCGCGCTCGCGCTCCCTCCCACATGCCCTCGCTCTCTATCTATCCCCTGTGCACGCCCGCTCTCTCTCCCCTGCGCGCCGCCCACTCTCTCTCTCCCCCGCGCGCACCCGCTCTCTCTCTCTCCTCCGTATACGCCCGCTCTCTCTCTCTCTCTCTCCCCCGCGCGCGCCCCGCTCTCTCTCTCTCTCTCCCTCGCGCGCACCCGCTCACCCTCTGTCCCTCGTGCGTGCCCGCTCTCTCTCTCTCTCTCTCTCTCCCTCGTGCGCACCCCGCTCTCTCTCTCCCCATGCGCGCCCTCTCTCTCTCTCTCTCCCTCGCGTGCCCCGCTCTCCCTCTCTCCCTCGCGCGCGCCCGCTCACTCTCTCTCCCTCCGCGCGCGCCCACTCTCTTTCTCTCTCCCTCGCACGCGCCCGGTCTCTCTCTCTCTCTCACGCGTGCTCGCTCTCTCTCTCTCCCTCGCGCGCGCCCGCTCTCTCTCTCACGCGCGCCCGCTCTCTCTCTCGTGCGCGCCCGCTCTCTCACACACGCGTGCGCCCGCTCTCTCTCTCTCACGCACGCATGCGGCCCGCTCTCTCTCTCTCCCCGTGCGCGCCCGCACTCCCTCTCTCCAGCGTACACCCGCTGTCTCTCTCCAGCACGCGCCCGCTCTCTCTCTCCCCTGTGCACGACCGCTCTCTCTCTCTCCCTCGCGCGCGCCCACTCTTTCTCTCTCCCTTGCGCGCGCCGAGTCTCTCTCTCTCTCTCACGCGCGCCCACTCTCCCTCTCCCCCTCGCGCGTGCCTGCTCTCTCTCACGTGCGCCCGCTCTCTCTCTCTCGTGCGCGCCCGCTCTCTCACACGCGTGCGCCCGCTCTCTCTCTCTCTCGCGCGCGTGCGCCCGCTCTCTCTCTCTCCCGCGTGCACGCCCGCTCTCCCTCTCTCCAGCGCACACCCGCTCTCTCTCTCCAGCACGCGCCCCGCTCTCTCTCTCCCCTGCACACGCCCGCTCTCTCTCTCTCTCTCCCTCATGCGCACCTGCTCTCTTGCTCTCCCCCATGCCTGCCCGCTCTCTCTCTCCCCCGCGCGCATCCGCTCTCTCTCTCTCCAGCGCGCGCCCACTCTCTCTCTCTAGCACGCACCCGCTCTCTCTCTCCCTCCCTCACGCGTGCCCGCTCTCTCTCCCTCCCTCACGTGCACACGCTCTCTCTCTCTCCCCCGCGCGCGCCTGCTCTTTCTCTCTCCAGCGCGCGCCCGCTCTCTTGCTCTCTAGCACGCGGCCCGCTCTCTCTCTCCCTCCCTCACGCGCGCCCGCTCTCTCTCTCCCTCCCTCACGCGCGCCCGCTCTCTCTCTCTCTCCCCCGCGCGCGCCTGCTCTTTCTCTCTCCAGCGCGCGCCCCGCTCTCTTTCTCTCCAGCACGCGCCCGCTCACTCCCTCCCTCACGCGCACCCGCTCTCTCTCTTTCCCCCGCATGCACCCGCTCTCTCTCTCCCCCCGCTCGTGCCTGCTCTTTCTCTCTCCCCTGCGCGCACCCGCTCTCTCTCTCTCACTCGCCGCGCGCCCGCTCTCTCTCTCTCTCTCTCCCTCACGCGCGCCTGCTCTCTCGCTCTCCCCCGCGCGCGCCCGCTCTCTCTCTCTCCAGCGCACGCCCACTCTCTCTCTCCAGCACGCGCCCCGCTCTCACTCTCTCCCCCCGCGCGCGCGCGCTCTCTCTCCCCTGCTCGCGCCTGCTCTTTCTCTCCCCCGCGCGCCCGCTCTCCCTCTCTCCAGCACACGCACTCTCTCTCTCCCACACGCGCCCGGTCTCTATCTATCCCCTGCGCGCGCCCGCTCTCTCTCTCTCTCCCCCCATGCGCGCCCTCTCTCTCTCCCCTCGCGCGCGCCCGCTCACTCTCTCTCCCTCGCGCGCGCCCCACTCTCTTTCTCTCTCCCTCGCACGCGCCCCGGTCTCTCTCTCTCTCTCACGCGCGCTCGCTCTCTCTCTCTCTCTCTCCCTCGCGCGCGCCCCGCTCTCTCTCTCACTCGCGCCCGCTCTCTCTCTCTCTCGTGCGCGCCCGCTCTATCACACGCGTGCGCCCGCTCTC